>CANSZD010000410.1:0-109489 GCA_947648045.1 Beta corolliflora | reverse complement strand
AAATAATAACACATTAATTTGTTAATAAAACGTCTCCACATTATCTAAATCTTACACAAACTGCAAACCAATAAGGGATCAGATCTTATCGCATCTCTTAACTAAAACATCAAGTTATGATCCTTTAACATGCCTGCACAATTTAAATGTACCCGCGCGTATCAGGCAAGTTTTAAATATTTTGGTTTTTTGATCTATGTTAACGTTTTTCATGTGATTGCTGTATAACTCAACTTAAATCTGGGAAGAAAAAAAGACCCATCTTATCAAAATGCTCTTAAATATCGATTTACTCATCAATTTTTCTCCTCCTTCCACTAGATTAATTGGAACAATTGAAATTTACTGCTTAATAATGATCTCGAATTGTTCAAGTATGGACTAAAGGGAATTTGTAGAACCCCATATATATTGTGCGCGTGCAGTTATGCAATATTGGAGAAAGAGGAGAAAAGACTACAATATGTGCCTGGAGATTCTTTCCTATTATCGCTTAACTGGTGTTAGTATGGAACATCATTTCAGGGCAGTATGTGACCGAACTCTCCTCCTCCTTATTAGCGATTCTTGCTGGTCCATTTTTCGCTCATATCAAATTTATCGAGAATCCCAATGAGGTTTGATCCTGGATTTCCAGAATATGAAGTTGGAATTGATACCATTATTCCACCACCTCTGCCTAACAATCTTCTATTATAATTAGCTAGATACTTCCTCTGCTTTTTTTTATCTTTCCCACTTGCCATCTTGACACTATTCATACTCAGAGAGAATCTTCTTAATTTTTTTCAATTTATAAGAAAAATATAGTCATGCGAGTCTTGTTTGATTCGCCCCAATTAATACATTATTAATATTGAATCGTTATAATTTTTATTAATATATAATGAAAGATATTTAAGTTCAAAGCGTTGGAAGGCAGCGCGGGAAAGTGGGAATGATAAAAAAACAGAGGGATTACTCCATTACGGAATTCTTGGAAAAGTAAACTTTAACAATAATTCAATTGAACTTATCATATGTCCTTTTCTAGGTTATTTTGAAGTCCAGAATACAATTATTTGTTTAATCAAGTGGAATCCTGATTATCATGCAGTTCTTTATGACAAAATATTATACCATATACGATGACCATAAGTCCAGTTATCCTAGTTGATAAAGTATCATATATGATATTATTGTGATAATAGAAGTCCAGTTAATCATATCTCCTAGTACTGGAAATCTATATCTAGCAATTCTATCTTATTAACTTTAATCATCTCTCCTAGTACTGGACTTCTACCAACCATAGAGAATCTATATATATACTTCCTTTGTTCTTTTTAAGTGTAACATTTTGACTTTTGCACTATTCACACACCACATTTTGACCGTATTTTTTAGTAATATATAAAAATAAAAATAATCATATAAAATGTTGTTGGATTTGTTTCAATGAATATTTTCATAATATCAACTTTTTATAACTTTTACAAATATATAATTAGAGATATTAATGGTCAAAATTGTCTTTAGTGAAGCGTGAAATTCTGTACACTTATTTAGAAACGGATCGAGGTTAGTATGATACTCTATCAACTAGGATAACAAAACACACTAAGCATATGTACCGTCGTCCATTCTAAAAAAATGAACTTGTCTTTCCTAAACTTATTTTATTTGATTTGAAACTTTATAAAGTTTTCTTAATTCTTCAAGAGTTAATTGAAGTTTCTGGACTATTTTTTATCTTTTTTGGATGTATCTTTAATTTTATCATTTCATCTGAAATTTTGAACTTTTTTCTTAAAATTTCTAAAATTTTCTAAATATAAGTAAAAATAAATTGAATAGAATATATCATTCTTAGTTGCTAAAGTTCTAATGGCCAGTATCTATGAATTTACAATTAAATCTCGTCGGAAAAAGATGTGAGAGAGAGTGAGTTTGGAATGCATGGCCAACACAATCCCAACTCACTCTCTCTAATCTTTTTTAGCAAACCCACCAATGCTCCAACCTTCCCAAATATTAACGCAGTTTGGGTACCTCCCCAATAACTCAAGGAGAAACCAGAAGATGATATGTAGCAGACCACCTTGTAGGGTTTTAATATTTTAAGCATTTTTTAGAATTAACAATTAGGAGAGAGAAATTTTTGGGCAAGCTTAGCAAATATAGGTAGTGAAAATTGACTTGGGGAGCGTAAGTTATAAATTCCAGGCAATGTGAGGTATAGGAAGGAGGAAAGGAGGGAGAAATTATGAGCTTGTTCATCAATCATCACCAATATGGATGGTCTATTTATCTGACCATCTGGAACGGACAAATTCATCATCTGGATGTTGTGATTAGGGATGGACAGGGGTCAAGTCTGAGTCGGGTCCAGCCGGATCCTAGACTCGGACCCTAAATTATTTTGCGGATCCAGTCTCGGACCCGGACCCTAAGGGTCTGGAAAAATTGGAGCTGGACCAAGACCCTTAGGCTCAGAGGTCTAGGGTCCGGCCAGGCCCAGCCTATTTCTTTATTTTTGCCAAATTTTCAAAGATTATTAATATTTCATGACCAAAAATGATTATCTAGAAAAAAGACCCATAAATAAGAAAAATATAAACTACAATAATAATTATGTCTAGAGCAATTTATACTATTTAGGACAATACAAATAATACTTCCTCCGTTCCATAATAAGTGAAACATAGGACGGCAAACAAGATTTAATAAACATCACTTTCAAAAGCCAAAAAAGCCATAAAATACCCTTTTCATTATCAAAAGGAGGAGACAGAAAAGAAACCACACAAGTTTGTGATGGGTACTCTTGTCATTTTATCACTTTCTTTTTTCCATTTAAGGTATGTTTCACTTATTTTGAAACGCTTCTAAAATAAGTAAGTGTTTCACTTATTATGGAACGGAGGAAGTATCTTGGAAGACTAATATCCAAAAACAAGGAAAAAAAGAAGACTAAAAAATGTTAAAACTTACCGCATTATATTTTTAGGGTCTAAGGGTCTGGTCCGGTCCAAAATATCAATACCTGGACCCGACCCTAAAAAATTTACTTGGACCCGCACCGACCCTTAGGGTTCGAAAAAGTTGGACCCGCACCCCTTAAATTAGGGTCGGGTCCAATATGGTCCGGATAGGGTCCCCGGACTCATGCCCATCCCTGGTTGTGATCAAAGAAGTTCAATAAATAGTTTAGGTACAAAATTATACAGCTTATTAGTAATAAAGTGAGTAATAATCATAGAAATGGGCTTACTGCATTATAATTGCTTTATATTGGCCTTCTTTGCTTTGTATTATTGTTCATTTAGTTGTTTGGGCTACCTCTGGTCTGTTAGTTAGTGCACCTGAGTCCTACCTAGTATGTTTGTCTCCTCTCTTAAAGATTCGATTATGCTCCATTCATGTTTTTTGTTCTTCCTATTTTGAATGCACACGTTTGTAAATGCACTTTATTGACCTTAAATATATCTCATTGTACATTAGTAAAATTATAACGATTGAATATTAATAAAAAAACTCATTGAGACGAATCAAAAAAGACCTATGTTGGTGCAAAATCAGTTCGTTGACCTTGCAAACAAGTCAACGGACACCCAATAGTTTAGTATTGAATGTCTTGGGAGGCTTAGTCCCTGGGGGTTACCGGTTTTAATTAGATAAAACCTTGCTAACGTACTCTGTTGCAATTTAATTAATGATCAAACTACAACAAATTAATTTCAGGCGAAATGCAATAAATAGAGCAAACAATAATTAATCTTTTAATTAAAGTATAAAATTCTCATACATGCCACAAACTTCAATATGGATTTTACAACACACAAAAGGATAAGCCATGCTGGACAACTAAAGAGAAGACACGAAGGCTGTTACCTCCATGGTTCCTTGCTTCAATCGGAGAATTAGAGATCTAGGCGCCAGAACATATTCTATGTCTAAAGAACTAAACTATAACCCCAGAAGGGGTTGAACTATGCTAACGCTAAGTTACGATAAAGAAAGAAGAAATGCAGTTTGATGTGTTGTTCGTTGTCTTTTGCTTGATGATGGTTTCTCTATTTATAGAGAAACGTGATATGTAACTTCCATACATGCTAGGGAGGGAAAATGTTTGAATCATATTTGATTCAAATCTCAACCACCTTCTGGCGCTGAATAACTGTCACCCTATAGTGTACGTTCCTCTTCATGTTGAACCGTTTCATGATTGTTCTCTAATTGTTTGTCCTTTTATTGTTCTTGATTTTCATCTCCTGGTGGTCTATTCCTTCGTTGACCTTGACCTCCGTTGACTTTGCTTAATGGACTTTATACTCATGTTGGGCCCTTATATTAAGCAAAATTAAACCTTTTGAGGTCTAATTAAATGTACCACAATAAATGTTACTTGACATCCGAAAATGGTAGTAACAAATTGCCCCCCTGATTTGTGGAGTGATGTACTCAAAGACCACACAAATTATGAGCAGAGAGGGATTTCTAATGGTTGTAGTCAATATCATCCAAAGAGTATTCTAAATGTGACTTCTTTCATTATTCTAAGATGGTCAATAAACGCTCTTTTAGGATGACTAAAATTAGTTGAGAAGAATAACCTTTCATGTATTCCCTCACCTTTCTTTCTAGCCATTGTGAAATCCATTAAGAAAGTTTCTTCAAGATGCATACTTGCAAGATTATTTGGTGATAACCAACAATGACTTACATCATAGGTCATGAGATCATACCAAATCCGACATGCACATTTATATTGTACTACATCTCTTGATGATGACCCATCCACAATTCTCAGACTTTTACTTCAATTTGGTGAAACAAAACTTATGATAAAGCAAATCGAATCATAATAAAACAAATATATTATTAAAAAAAATTACCATTTGAGGTAACTTTGTTACATTTGTATGACTTATCTTTATGAAGATAGAGTCATTAAGGACATTTTAATTGAAAAGACTTGCATCTAAAGACAACATTTTGAAATGTTCCCCACACAATGTCTTTACCATAGCCCTGTATTAGTTGTGCTTCTAATTCGTGCACCGCACACCGCTTCTTAGTAACTCCAAATTAAAGTAGTAGCCATCTTCGGGGAGTAGTTGAACCTTGCCTCGAAGAAATTTCTTTGGTAACTATTATCCCAAGCATATCTCTTGTTGATCGTCGCAACACACATCCAGGAAAGGAAGTGTTCTTGGACCAACAGCCTTCCATAGTTCACACACACATTTAAAGTGAACTATCCTCCCCCGATTTTCATCTTGACCCTCTTCTATCCTCACCACTTTGAGGGAGGACTTGGTACAAGAAAGAACTAGACTTTTTGCATATGCCCATTTCATCCTTTCGAGGTCTTGGGAAGTTGAAGATAGTGGAGATCTCCTTTCCCCACTTTTTGCAAACCTGTTAGCGCTTTGTCTTGTGATTCCTCTTCTAATTTAGGCCATCTATGGATGGATAATAGGTCTATATTAGAACCCACTTTCGCAGCGCTTGATCCGATCAGTTCAGGATCTCTTGGCTCCATGATAGGTTCATCGCCAAAAACCCGTGCCATCTTCTCTGCCCATCTGGCCCTCTCATTTGTAATGAAAGATCCTTTATCTTCCTCTATGCTGTTAAAGGCGAAGCGATGATTAAAGCAATCATCATCAAACTCAGTCATCATATTTGCATATGCCTCGTTATTCATTTTGATTTGATTTTTGAAATAAAAACGTTATGTTAGTATGCTATGGCTATGCTCCTTTAAATAACCAGCCAATTTGTTCAACGGTTATTTTTTGTAATAACTTCTGGGATTAGTTAATAATTAAGTACTTTTGACCCCTTTTTTACTTTTCTTTTGATCATCATTTGTTTCAAAGTTATCAATTTGTTGATAAATCTAAAACTTATATACCGGTTTTTAGGCATTTGTGCCTAAGATTAATTCCTTGAGTTTATTGTTCATTTTATGAACAATGATATCAAAACTCACAATTTTTAATATGATCTGGCGATATATTGAAAAAGGAATAACAAGGTAAAATTTACTCCATAAAAATAAAATATCGCTTAATCATGAAATATATTTAAAAAGATATTTATTAATTAAATTTAACTAATTTAATAGGTACATAGTTTCTTAGGGAGGATACAAACTACGCACTATTACTAGCATCACTAAAATATTGAAAACATTGCTCGATATATCAAGTCCGGAGATCGGCGAAACTGATGATGATTTGTGGTTCCTCATCGATCTTCATCAACATCAGGATCATCATCATCCGCGTAATCTTCTGGGAGTATAGAGATGCCTCCTTCTAACAAACGTTCATGCCATAATAGGCATGTACACTTGGACTGTATGAGTTTTTTAAAACTCTGACCTTCCTTCAATTGGATTACCCTAAACTTTCTGCTAAATACGCCCAAACTGCTTTCACAGATTATGGACTTATGGTATTTCATCATTAGTTTGGGTAAGAAGTAATTTTTGACAATGCACTCTCCCCATGCTTTGCAAACGCTCATTATTTTCAAGAGCTACTCTTTTGCCATTTGAATTCAGATTCATGTTTTAATCTTAATAGAGGTGAAAACTTTTTAGTCTTTCCAGCTAAATTAGCCATGAATCTTCTGACATAATTGACCTATCCAAGGAATCTTTGCAATTCCTTCTTATTAGAAGGTGGCTTGGCTCGCAATACGCCTTTGCCTTATTCTGGTCAATTTCCATTCCATTCTTGTGAATGTGGAATCCTAAAAAGTTACTAGCTTTAACTCCAAATGCACATTTGAGTGGATTTATTTTTAGGTGATATTCTCTCATTCTGGTGAATAACTTAACCAAATGCTCTTTATGTCCTAAAAAGCTATTTCGACTTTACAAGTATGTTATCCACATATACTTCCATGATTTTACCAATCATGTCCTTAAAGATTGCGTCCATTGCTCGTTGGTATGTGGCTCCAAAGATTTTTTAATCCAAATGGCATGGCCACATATTCAAACGAACCCAATGACTTTGAACATCTGAAGGCTGTTTTTTTTTTTGCTAAGTAAGTAAATTTCATTGCATCGTCAAAATTACACCTAAGTCTTAACCAAATTCAACGACCCAACTAGGTTGGACCCTTAAAATAAGGCAAGACACACCAAATTACATCCTTCAAACTACTTCAAGAGCTAACACAATCTATCCAAATTACATTTTACCGAATGCATCTAATACCATTACAAGGTTATAAACCAAGCATAATCTTTCCTATTGATTTTCTTTGGAAGTATAGCTCCAATTCTCATTCTAACTTGAGCTCTAGCTTGCTTCACACTCATCTGAATGCTAGGACTGCATTGTTGCCAATAGCACTGATTCCTCCCTTGCCAAACATGGTATACTACTGCAGCTATACCAGCTGACATAACTTGTTTTCTAAATTTAGTCTCGATGACAATTCTTTATCTATATGATAATCCCGTGTAGAGAATTACCCGCCGCCAAAATTCCTGACCAACTTTTTATCTACATAAGCACAACATTGCTAAATGGACATTGGAAGAAAAGATGAGAGTGAGACTCTTCTCTCGTCATCACGCATCAAACACTTATCGCTGTTAGCAATACCCAACCTAGCAAGTCTAGCCGTAGTTTGCAATCTCTCCCTGACTAACCAGAGTATAAATATATGCTTTGGAATAGATAATCTATTCCAAACAGTTTTATCCCAAGCAACAGCTGGCTTTTGTCCTATGAACTTCTCATATATTACTTGAATGGAATAGCCTGATATAACACTAAATTCTGCTTCTGTAAAATGTTCTTTGACTTTGCAAATACTTTTCCAGTACCAACTATCTCGAGCCTTGGGTGTGTAGTCCCACCAACTCCGCCTTGCTTGATATAGACAGAGTGAATCCATTTGATCCACATGTTGTCTTATTTGGAAGCTATAGCCCAAACATACTTTCCAAGACAAGCTTTATTCCAAGCCAAAGACTCTCTAAATCCCAATCCACCACATGACTTGCTCCAAAGATAATGAATCCCGGCAACAACTCCGATTTCGAGTATAGGCATGACTACTCCATAAAAAAGCTCGCATATTTTCACAACTTCATTTAGGACATATTTAGGTATAATAAATACCTGAGCCCAATATCTATGGAGACTTAATAAGACATAATTGATCAGATGTGATCTAGCCTCATAGGATAAATTCCTTGTACTCCATACTACTATCCTTGCTATCATCTTTTCTATTATGACATCACATTGTGCTTTTGTGATTTTCTTAGAGCAGATGGGAACACCTAGATACCTGAATAGTAACCTGCTTCTCATAAATCTAGAGGCAAACTATTCTCCGAACTTCGTCTCTTGTACTCCACAAGTATAAATTACCGACTTGCTAACATTTGCCTTCAAGCCCGATGTGTCCGAAAAAAACTTAAAAGCTTTTAATAAGAGATATGTTGATGCAAACTCACCTTTGCAAAGATAATATGAGATCATCTCGCAAAGCACATATGTGTCAATTTTACTTCCTTGCATCTAGGATGGAAGTGAAATTGAGGCAATGCACTCATATTGCTCGCATCTCGGGAGAGATACTTCATAGACACCACAAAGAGTAAAGGAGACATGGGGTCTCCTTGCCTCAATCCCCTAGCTGATTTGAAATAGCCTTCCATCTTCCTATTCAATAATAATGAGAACATAGGACTAGTTACACAAGTCATAACCAATGTGATAAATTGTGCCGGAAAGCCAAGACGAGTGAGCATTTCTTGTAAAAAAAGCCTAGTTAACAAAAGATCATAGGCCTTTTGAAGATCTATCTTGAGTAAGCGGCTTGGAGTCATTTGCTTCCTACCATAATGCCTTACCATGTCTTAATAACCATAATATTGTGTGCTATGTATCTCCCATGCACAAAACCCCCCGATTCTCTACAATTAAATCAGTAGCACCTTCCTAAGTCTCGCCACATATCACCTTAGTTATACACTTGTATAATGTATTGCAAAGTTATAGGCCCGTATTCTCGTAACATTACTAGGACACCTAGTAGAGTAATAGAAGTGTTGTTAAGCTCTTTTAGAATAACACCATTCTATAAAGAGTCTAACACAAAGAAGAACAATGTCCTCTCCAATGATGTTCCAGGCATCTTTGTAGAAAAAAGAACCAAAACCATCGTGTCCAGGGGCTTTAATCCCCCGAATAGATAATAATGCAAATTTTAACTTCTTCAATCTGTAGGGTGCATTCCGAATACTTCAGAATTTCTTCAGTAACAACAAGACCAAGTATGGATGATCTCGTTGTATTACTTCAAGTATTTGTGTGACATTGGTCCCCAATAGCATCTTATAATATGCTAAAAAGGCCTCTCGAAACAACTTCGATGTATCATGCCATACACCATTCTCATCATTGATAATTGTAGACTTGATTCTTCACCTTTCTTTCTTTAATATTCCGATGAAACAATCTAGTGTTGTCATCTCCATCTCTTACCCAGTCAAGTTTAGCTTTCCGCCTCAAAAAGATACATATGCAAGATGCTTCGCTTTATAATTTTTAACTACTTCCAATTCGACTTTCGCAAATTCAATATTGCCAGGGCATGAGTGCATTTTCTTCCGAGCTTCAATCATTGCTTGATAAGTCGTGTATCATCGCCCGCAAATTATTAAATCCCGATTTGTTCAACTCTTTTAAAACAATCTTCACTTTCTTCAACTTCTACAACACTACAAACATGTTAGAGCCTTGAATAGGGGTGCTCCAAAGTGTTGTCTCACAATGTCTTCAAATTGTGGAGCTCCTCTCCACATGGTAAAATATCTAAATGGCCTTTTACCTCCCGTATCTATAGGAAATACAAGTAAGTAAGGCCGGAGAATGATCAAACTCCCTTCGCCTTGAAAATTAACTTCACCAAGGGAATGCATCTTGCCATGCTTGATTTGCCAAGATCCCGTCTAACTTGGAAAAAACTCTATCTCGTTCCAAGTTGCTTATTGTTCCAAGTAAAAAAATTGCCCGAACATTTTATATCTTGTACATCACAATACTCCATACACTCCCCGATAGCTCTAGTTTCAACTTCTCTCGACTAAGGATCCCAACCTTTCATCCACATTCATCACACAGCTGAAATCACCACAAAGTAACCATGGTTCAAGTAGTTTTTTCTTCCTTCAAATCTTCCCATAACACCTCTCTCGCGCCTATTTCATTCACAACATATACAAATGAACAAAAAAAGCCCTGTACTCCACTTGTAGGCTGAATATAGCAATGTAAAAATTGACTACTACCTCTAATTATATTAACTAGTAAAGCTACCAGGCTTCCAAGCTAATATAATTCTTCCACTGTTATTATATGATGCATTTGAAGTAAAACACCAACTAGTAAAAAGTTTTTGATAAAGATTCCCAAGATTAGGAATCTTTACCTTTGTTTCCAAGAGACAAACAATGCCAATAGAGAATCTGTGAATATATTCTTTCACATCCCTCTGCTTAGCATTATTTATCTCTCTTACATTCCAACAAATCAATCTATCCATTCTGGATTGGGAAAGTGCCCTGTCCCATAGCATTAATGCATCATTACCTCTCTTGTCTTTATTTCTAAGCCCTTGATCCCTTCCATCACCATGTTCTGCTCCAGATTGCTCTAATGTCTGAAATGAATTACCAATACTAGTAGGTTTAATATTAGTAACTCTGACTTTATAGGCTTCAGAGTCTTCTAGAATCCATCAGGATCCATCTCTTGTGGTTTATGCCCCTGCACAACCTCCTTCTCCGCCGAGGTGGTTGTTTTTCGCCTACATTAGCTACTTCGTGTGTTGTAGAGTTTACATCGCTGACCGAGGTGTAACATTATGTTGAACTTTTTTAGGCATCCACACCTCGCTTCACTTACCGCATTCTACATTCTTTTGCTTCATGTCCATAGTTACTACATACACTACACTTCATAGGAGTCCACTCATATTCCACTCGGTACTATTACTCTTTGTTCATGTTCATCCGTAAAATGAATTTGTGCAGAAATTTTCCTTCAACATTCATCTCAATCGAATACGAGCAACCGCAACTTGTCACGATTCCTTGTGGCTTCATCTCTTTTGATAGGATCACCTAATTGCGCATAAATCTTATGCAAAGATTTTTCTCCCCAATACTTCAATGCTATCTTAAGGTGAACCCAAACTAGAATGGATTTGAGCTCTTCTTTCTCGAAAATCGGCCTCATGAGACCAAGGTTTTACAATCAAAGGCTTCTTGTCAAAGAACTAATGTCCACCGATCACCTTATCTCTTGAATCCATAGCTAGAAATCGAACCGTATATACACCCTTCTTAATCGCTGCAACCTTATCAACTTTGTAATTTTTCCGGATTCTCCTAAAATAACCTTTCCATTACCCGTATTGGAGGGTTAGCTCCCAATACATAACAAATAACAAAAGAATTCCAAAATTGAATCTCATCTTCTATATCCTCCAGTTCTATCTTCACCATATTATTCGTATCCTCATTAACATCATGCTCGATTCTACATCTACTACATGTTCAACGTTTTGCACCACGGAAATATCATCATTCAACTCATGTAAGATAGGAATAGGATGAATACCTTCCTTTGATTTCACGATTTCTAAGCATTTGAATCTCCACTCCTAGAAATGGATTGCAACCATTCATTCAATGTGTGTCTCACCTCGATTGTCGCCTCAAAAACCGGAATAGATGAAGTTGGTGTAAGAACTTCACCTATTCCTAGACCAAAATCAAGTGCTTCTACTCCCGAATCTCATCCATTGATCGTGTACGTAATGCCCGAGAATCGACGTAGGTCTTGTTGCTTTCTCCTTCCGCTACCTAATTCTTACCTTGAGATTTCTCGCCGCCTTCCTTGCCATGGCGACGGTGCATGTTAAGCTAACATGCACTGAGAGAAACTTGGAGAGAAAGTTTCACGTTTATGTGTTACTCGTGTGTAAAGTCAATGCAGATTCGTATTTTACCATTTTTCTTAACTACTGGAACTATATTGGAGATCCAGTCAGCATATTGGCAAGGTCTTATGAACTTTGCCTTGAGGAGTTTGTCTATCTCCTCTTGTATAGGCTTTGTTAGTTCAGGCGCCAATCTCCTAGGACTTTGTGCCACATGCTTGAATCCGTCTTTGATAGGTAGTTTATGCCCTATTATTTGCCTATTAATGCCAGGTATTTCATGATGCTCCCATGCAAAACAGTCTTTAAATTCTTTTAGAATCTCTATTATTTCCTTTTTTTTATCAGTAAGGAGCTTACTTATGTAAGTAACACATGGATTTTCATTGTGCCCTAAATTTATTTCCTCTAGTGGGTCATGAACTTCCTGTTTAATATCCTCACTTTTAGCCCATACTTTTTCATCCTCCTCTTCAAAGTATTCAGTTTCAAATAAAGTTGAGCAACAGGCATTAGAATTTATAAGAAAATCCTCTTGGTATTTTCTAAAAACTAAGTCTTTCATTACTTGATCAACAATAGGGGTAAACCCTTTACAACATTCTTCTTGGTTTATAAACATAATAAACTTATATAAGAAAAGTACACTCTAACTCTATAAACTAATAAGAGCTAGGGGTTGCTCATAGTATGGCGCCTGTTGAACATATTCATATTTTGATTGAATGTCTTCAACTTCTGGGACGTCCTCGACTTCTTCAATGAGAATTACACCTGAGTCTTCTATCTCTTGGTGAGTTTGTGACTCAAGTTGTAGAGCAACCTCAATTTTGATAGTAGGAACTGACTTTAGAGAGTCCCTGATAAAAACAGAATCAGGAGATGTAATTAGACAAACTTCTTCATCTGCTTGAACCATTTCATAAGTGTCACCATTCCACAAAATTAAGACTTGGTGGAGTGATGATGGAATAGAATAGTTATGATGTAACCAGTCTCTTCCTAATATTGCATTATAATTAGTGTCACTTTCGACTATGAAGAAACCAGTATAAGTAGTTTTAGTTCCTACTCTTATCTTTAGGATAGCCATTCCTTCCACTTTTTCTGACAAACCAAAAAAACTAGTTATGTTGATTTGTATATTATGCAAATCCTTCTAGTTTTTCCTAGCTTTCTAAACACGAGAGTGGCATAATATTAACAAGTAGCTCCAAGTGTCTACCAATACTTTGCCTAAACGAACTCCCCTCAAAATCAACATTTAGAAATAAAGCTTTAGTGTGCTAATTATCAACATCAACTGACCTAAAGATTTTATCTATGATTAATTTCTCTAGGTTAGCTTTTAGAGATGTCTTGTTAGGCACTTTCTTATGAGGTGCATTTAAATAAGATGATAAGCTTCAGGAAGAAGTAACTTTAAATTTACTCCGCCCTCTCTTCCTTGTCAACTTCATCTCGCCCATGATGTGGTGTTGGTCCGGGAATTCCGATTGGTCTTCCGACTTTTTAAACTCGTTGGTAGCATGACCACATTACACCGCACGTTTTGGCTCTCTCCCATTTCTCGTTTGAGGCTCATTCATCGGTGGCTCTCCATCCAACATCAAGTCACTGTCTGACACCAATAAGTCTAAATCCTCAGATCCAAACTCTGAATCATAATCCTCATTAAAGCCATTTCCTGGTATCTCTTTCATAGGAGAGTCACCTCCTTGAGGCTGCTGGCCATCATTCTTTGTAGATGATGCACCACATTGTTCTTCCTCCAAAGGTAACAATTTAGTGATGCCAGCTTGTAGTGCCTCTTCATCAATTCTTATATTTACAATAAGGGATTCCTGCACATTTTGAGTGCTAATTTGATCCCTTGCTGCAGCAGCTTTTGCACTTAGCTCTTTCATCTTTGATGTCCTACTTTTAGGTAAGTTTTGGACATCTTGTAATGGTAATGGTTTGACTGCTGGTTTGATTTTTACCCCCCATTGCTCCCCATGGGACTTCACCGCACAGGAGTTTGACTTGGCTCCCTTTCTTTTCCTTTTGAAGAAAGGTCTAAACTGGGGCTATCATATTTCCTTGGTCCTTGACTTCTGGATCTTTTCTGGAATGGACAATAATAAGCAGGCACATAGGCAGGATCATTTGGAATGATCTGAGTTCTAACCATTTCAAAGGTTAGCCCGTCTGCACATTGTGAGCACATTCCATTCCTCAGAGCCTTCAACCCTTCTATTGCCCTAGTTTGGAATGGAAATTTCTAAGCAGCCTCCTTATAGGTTTTAGCTCTTTTCTCATGCATCACTGGGTTTGGAGTTGGGTTGGACTTAGCAGGCGCCTTAGCTTTGGCTAAGTTGGCCTTATATTGTTCTAGCTCCATGGCATGTTGTTCTATTTCTGAGACAACCAGTCTTTTGAGACTTAATTGCCTAGTTAGGAATCCTCTGAACACTTGGCACTGGTCTGTTGTATGTGACCCATTCATGTGCCATCTGCACATATCTTCCAGCCCTTCTTCATTGGCTATTTTTGGCATAACCAGGATTCCTTCATCGAGCAATCTGTTTGAAGAGCAGGGTTACCTATTTCAGTAGCTTGAGATGCCTGCAAGGTAACAATAAACGCATTATTAGCTTCTACCATACCACATAAAAGCTCAAATGGTTCATCCATCCCAACTACATTCACATCTTCATCATCAGGAAACATGATATTTTTCTTATCAATTTCATCCTGGATTTTATTTCTAAAAATAATGCATTCAGAAGTATCATGAGTTACTGCATCATGCCATTTACAGTATTTTTTACCCTTAACTTCTTCATCAGTTCTTACTTTATGTCTCCCTACCATTTTTATCTTTTTGTTAGATAATAACCAAATAAAAGATAGAATTACCTTTCTTGGCATCAAAAGTATATGTCCTTTTTTCCGTATTTCATATCCTTTGGCGCCGAAAACTCTTTCTTCTCTAAAGGAGAACATTTATAAGGTACTCCATGAATAATTTCCGCCACGTCCACTTCTTGTGCGAGTCTCAAAGTGGAAGGGCTCCTCATTCTCGGGCAAAGAAATTTTGGTGCCTTGCTGCACTTTCAAAGATGTAGGTTTCTCTCATATCTTACGGCTAATTCTCGCTAATTAACCAAAATCGCCAAAGGCATGACCATCAAACCTCTTCCTAAACTAAATTAACATTCCTTCTTGAGCCATTTGCACAAATTCTCTTTCAAGAATGCTAACATGACACCTAATCTTAACCATTTTGAATCTAGATAGGTAGTCTTCAAATGTACTCTCCTAACTTCGTTGGATTCCCGCCAGATCACTTAGGGGCACCCCTGGTTTAGTGCGTGCAAAATGATTTATAAATTGCACCTGCATGTCCTGCCAGGAGTGAATGGAATTGGGTGGTAAATTAGTGTACCAGCAAAAAGCAGTCTCAGTAAGAGACATGGAAAACATCCTAAGTTTTAAGAAATCATTGTCAGCTGCTTTTCTACACTGACAATTGAACCTAACTAAGTGTTCTTCATCAGAAACTCTATTATTTCCTGAGAACAAGGTAAAGTCGGGTATCTTAAACGTTCTAGAAATGGATTTGCTCTATCAATCCATTCGGGGTAAGGTTTTTGACCTATTTGCCTCTTATTTTTTCTAGAGGTATCACGTACTAATCTTTGGACTAGTGCCTCAATCTTGTGCTGCCAATGGATCCCGATGCCTTCCGGGTATCCCATATTCCCATACCCCATGTTTCTGCATGATCATACGCAGGTTAGGGATTAGGATTGAAAGGTTGATTTTGATAACCTCCCATAGGGATCTCCTGGTTGTGCATGAAGGTAGGATTGGATGTTCCTTTTGCCATTTGTGGTGGGAATGTATGTCCATTTGTGGGCATCCCCTGAAGATAAGCACCAGTTGCTTGAGCAAATGGAGCTTGGGGCTGACCAAACCCTGGAATATTCCCATAATGAGGCGTACCAGCCATAATTGGTTGGTTAGGAGGTATATAAGCATAAGGTGTAGAAGGAATACCAGCCATAGTTGATGGTTAGGAGGCGTATATGCATATGGTGTACTATTGTTGTTTGCAACAAAAGTGTCTTGCCTCTATCCTCCTTGTGATGGTCCAGGTTGGTGTGTTGTCACCAACTTGTCCACCACCCATGGAAAGCGAAGGTTGATGATGTCCTGACGCCTGGTGCCAGCCTGGCTCCACGCCCGCTGCCATTCCATCATTTCTCCTAAGATTTCCATGATTACACTCTCCATGGCTCATGGGTATTGCCCTTGTTTGATGCACATGGGAGGAAGTTTGTGGATTGCTTGAGATAAGGGGATCCCTAGTTTCAGAATGGGAGAGATGTACCCTTAAAGGGTAACCTATTGGAGAAACGTTTGGCGCAGTGCCACAACTTCCCCTTGCTCTATTTAACAGGCCCTCTTCTAAGGCCTTAACTAGTTTCTCATTTAACTGATAGTGTTTTTCGACTAGTGGTTCTAGGCGAGTAACTACTTCAGTGGCAAGAGACTTGGACATTGCCGTGAAAGTTGCACTCATAGTATCATTGATATCTACAAGTATCCTATCAATTTGCCTAGAGTTAATATCTCTATTCTCTTCACTTATCCTTTGGAGGATATCCGTGAAGACTCTGGCAGACTCATGGGCTAGAGTTCTGTAGTTAGAGTCAAATTGCTGTCTCTGACTCTCTCTGGCTTCTAATAGCAAATTCATTACTACCTCCGTGAACTTTCCATACATTTAGTGTATAAGTCCACGACCAGTACTACTTAGAGATGAGCTATCCCTTTGTGGGGTATCTCCAACTAACTCCTCATGACCATGATGAATTGGTTCACCATTGTCACCATGCACCCTTGTCTCTGGAGGGATTGAAGAACTAGTTTCCATGTTGTGGAAACTTGGTTCATCCTGAGCAACTTCCTTATTCTTCTTAGAACGTGTTTCCGGCATTTTCATAAAAACAACAATAACTGTTTTCTACGGTTAATTTCCAAAAGTATGAAGAAAAAATTTCACAATTTTATCATGAATCTTCTTCTCCCACTGTGGTCGCCAAAAAACTTGTTGGTGCAAAATTAGTTCGTTGACCTTGCAAACAAGTCAATGGACACCCAATAGTTTAGTATTGAATGCCTTGGGAGGCTTAGTCCCTGGGGGTTACCGGTTTTAATTAGATAAAACCTTGCTAACGTACTCTGTTGTAATTTAATTAATGATCAAACTACAACAAATTAATTTCAGGCGAAATGTAATAAATAGAGCAGACAATAATTGATCTTTTAATAAAAGTTTAAAATTCCCATACATGCCACAAACTTCAATATAGATTTTACAACACACAAAAGGATAAGCCAGGTTGGACAACTAAAGGGAAGACACGAAGGCTGTTACCTCCATGGTACCTTGCTTCAATCGGAGAATTAGAGATCTTGGCGCCAGAACATATTCTATGTCTAAAGAACTAAACTATAACCCCAGAAGGGGGTTGAACTATGCTAACGCTAAGTTACGCTAAAGAAAGAAGAAATGCAGTTTGATGTATTGTTCGTTGTCTTTTGCTTGATGATGATTTCTCTATTTATAGAGAAACGTGATATGTAACTTCCATACATGCTAGGGAGGGAAAATGTTTGAATCATATTTGATTCATATCTCAACCACCTTCTGGCGCTAAATAATTGTCACCCTATAGTGTACGTCCCTCTTCATGTTGAACTGTTTCATGATTGTTCTCTAATTGTTTGTCCTTTTACTGTTCTTGACTTTCATCTCCTGGTGGTCTTGAAATTCTTCTTTCGTTGACCTTGACCTCCATTGACTTCGCTTAATGGACTTTATACTCATGTTGGGCCCTTATATTAAGCAAAATTAAACCTTTTGAGGTCTAATTCAATGTACCACAATGAATGTTACTTGACATCTGAAAATGGTAGTAACAACCTCACATGACTATATTTTGTGTAATACCCCTCAGATTGCTTTAAAAGGGATTTAGCAAGCTACTTGTTGTTGTTGTTGTTGTTGTTGTTGTTGTTGTTGTTGTTGTTGTTGTTGTTGTTGTTGTTGTTGTTGTTGTGATAGTAATAAAATGATAGTAATAGTAATACTAGTAATGAAATACAAAGTAATAATAATATTAATAATAATATTAGTAATAATATGTTTTATAAAATATAATTCAGATCAGATCAGTTTAAATAAGTAAAATTAAGGTGATCCTAAACATATAGCCATAGTTCTTCGAATGTTATTTCATTTTTTTCCTATGTTTTTTTATCAAGGGGTAAAAGTGTCCTTTTACTTTAATAGAAAGAAAATTAGGTTTTTCTTCAAAACATTAGTAACATATAAATAACAAATCAGCTATACAACATGTTTAGCAATATAGTTTTGAAAGATATTAAGCTAATAAAGTACATTAAGCCCTTAATGATAGATACTTTAAATACGTGTTATTACAACATGAAAGAGGACAAAATGCGCCGGGAAAACTTATGTGTTGGTTTGTGAGGATAATTATTGGTCTTGGATGCGCATTAGTGACGAGAGACTTGACTCCATTAGGGATCGGGGTGTTACATTTTGTCTTATATGTTGAGAAGAATTTAGAATATTCTCTCTATTTATGAATAGAGTCAAGATTCCAAATAAGAAGAACAAAAAAGAAAACTGAGGAGCATGTTCTAGAAGATCAATGTATCTCTCTTTTTTGCTTCTCTCCCTTTTTCTCCAGATTCCCCGTACGAAAAAAAAATAAGAACTCCTTTTTTGTTTTGGAATATAACAGGAACACGAACTATTGTATTAATTTGTCATTAGCCACAACAAATCTAGATATAAACTATACAAAAAAAAAGTTAAGCAATTAATTTAAGCTATGAATCCATATATTTGCTATACATTCTTTTAAATAGAAATTCTAATTCTTAATATAAATCTTATTTTGGAACGGTACAGGTTACTTTAGGTCTAACCTAAGTATCTAAGGTTGAAAGTGATACCTCAAGGTCACCCAGAGGAGTGTTGAGTGTTGCCCAATCTTACACTAATGTGTATTACTCCTCGATGAATCCGGAGCAATTAGTAAATCATTAGTGTCTGAAAATATGTCATCTATAAACTACAATACGATAATTATTGTAAATTAATATGCAACATAACCATAAGATCAGTAAATACTACCTAAGATTCTTTTTAATCTGTACAATTTGACTTTCACACTTGCCAACGCAGAACTTTGACTTACTATTTTATATTAAGTACAAGGCAAAATTATAAAAAGTTGATATTTGAAAAACATGTGTCAAGCCAAATCTAACAAGATCCCAAATAACTATATATTTCCTTATGTATAAATCGCAAACAATAGTCAAAATGAAGTATGTGAATAGTGTCAAAATTGAATATCACGCATCCTTGGTCTTTTGTGAGAAATAGGAAGACCTAGGTAAGACCCGAGATTTTCCGATTCATCCACATTAATAGTTTCTTGGAAAAAAACTTTCAAATCATTAGGGGTATTGGGGGAAAAAATGAGTCTAATTTTATCATCGTTAATCTTTTGATCCGACTCTTTACCAAACTCATCAAGCACCTCCCTCACCTTAAAGGTCGTACTTTCATCAACTTTCCCGAATAGAAGAAGATCATCCGCAAAAAGTAGATGCGAGACCGGCACTCTCTTAGTTCCTATCCAAAAGGGAGTCCACACCTTCCTACCCAAAAAACTTGCTAGTTAGAGAGTGAAATTTCTTTCGAGGGCCGGAAGGCTTGTGCTCATTAAGTCAACCCTTAACTCGATTCCTAGCTATTACATGCAAGCTAATTTCTTCCCTATCTCTATCCTTGATGAATTGGATAGAATTTGTAATAATTTTCTTTGGGGGGGAGGAGGGGGGAGCACATCCATTGTGTCAAAAGAAGCGTCCTTTCTTCCGAAGTCCATGGGAGGTCTAGGGATTCGTAGTCATAGAGTGCTTAATAAGAGTCTTATGGCAAAATTAGGGTGGAGGGTTTGCCGCGGCCCCCTAAATTTGGCAAAAGAGTGTATTCTATCTAAGTCGCGCCCTAATTTCATCACAAAATTTCAAAAAGGTTCCTTAATTAATTTGGCAAAGCACTAGGAAGGGGTGGTTGCTTCTTGAGTCAAGTTGTCAATGGGTGGTGGGTAATGGTGAGAGAGCGTCCTTTTGGGAGGATGATTGGCTGGGTATAGGGACAATTAGGAGTTATCTAATAGGCCCTCTCAAAGAAAAGGAGTATGAGGCGACTGTAAATTGTTGTTGGCAACATGAGAGGTGGTGTGTCCCTATGTTCTCTATTGATCTCCCGGAGCATATTCGGGAAAGAATTAAGGGACTAAAGTGGTGCATTACAAGTCATGGCGATGAGCCATGCTCTTCCTTTATTCGAGACAATAAGTTTCTTCTGTGTAAGGCTTTTGAAAAGGAATTCCAGGGGGCACAAGGTAGATTGAGATATAAGCTAGGTGTGGAAAGGTTATCATGCTCCAAAAATTCAGTTATTTCTTTGGTTAGTTTGGCACAATCGCCTCCCCCACTAAGAAGTGTCTTCCAATGTGTAATACCGTCCCCGGTTCTTTGTGTGATGTTTGTGGAGAGTTCGAAGAGAGTATTGAACATGTGTTGCGTGATTGTGTGATGGCTACGAGGTTTTGGGATCATGTAGGTCTTAGTGCGCACTTAGGTGTGGGAAAAGTTATTTATACGAGTGATGTGCTTATGGTCGAGCTTGTGGGGATTATGGAAGGAATCAATCTAGCAAGAAGGGAATTTGTGGATAATGTCATATGTGTCTCGGATTGTAAAGCGGCAGTCGAGTACCTAAACCGTGATATTCATAATCATGATATGTACTGTAATATGTTGGATATGTGCAGGGAACTCAAGCAACAAATATCGGAGATGAAGTTCGAGTACGTGAAGCGTGAGGATAATCAACTTGCTGATAGTCTTGCAAAAGAAGGAAGGATTATTGTTATTTGTGACTTGAAATCTTGTGAATGGCATAAGGCTGATTTTGAATGCACATATCTCTCAATATATAAATGGTTTTGATGTGATTCAAATTGGAGGTGAAAGCTTGTTCCAAGAGCTTTCTAA
The DNA here is from genome assembly GCA_947648045.1 of Beta corolliflora. Taxonomy (NCBI): domain Eukaryota; kingdom Viridiplantae; phylum Streptophyta; class Magnoliopsida; order Caryophyllales; family Amaranthaceae; genus Beta; species Beta corolliflora. The sequence continues at coordinate 88,360 of CANSZD010000410.1, read as the reverse complement.
CGATAGGTCATATGCCCAATTCCGCTGAGAAACGAGAAAGTTATGGATGTTCTACGAAGCGCTGTCGAACTGGAATTTCGCCCGACCGGGTCGGGTGGATTCCGCCCGATCGGGCGCCCTAGCGAATCACGACCGGGCGGATGTCGCCCGATTGGGCACGAAACGTCATCCAGTTTAATTTTAATGACCGCCCGACCGGGCGGATGTACCCGACCCGATCGGGCGGCTGGGTTTTGACGCGGCTTTGCGATTTTCCGAATTTGATTCTTTTTAGGGTTTTTTGTACGGGGTTTCTTATTTTATAAATAGGACCTCTTAGTGCTCATTATTTGACACAACTTATGAAATACTTTTAGCCTCTAGAATTTAGGACTCCTTGTATTATTCTCTCTGTTTTTTCTCCATCATAGTGAAGAAGCTCGAATCCCCTATCTATGGACGTAGGTCTATTTTGACCGAACCACGTAAATCCTTGTGTTCTTTGGTTTCTCTTCTTTATTGCTGTTCTCATACTTATTATTTCATTGATTTTGTTCCGCATTAATCAAACTACAACACCCCGATCCCTAACAAACTGGTATCAAGAGCTTGGTTGTTTAAGATCATAGGTGTTTATAGAACGAGTTTGATTCAATTATGTCAATGAAATTCAATATTGAGAAATTTGATAGGCAAGTAAATTTTAGCCTATGGCAATTCAAGATGAAAGCCAACTTGGTTCAAAGTGGCTGTCACAAGGCTCTTGAAGGTGCATCCAAAAAGCCTTCGGGTATGACGGATGATCAGTGGGATGAGATCGATTTGAAGGCACTCTCGGCGATTCACTTAAGTATATATAATGAAGTTTTGAGAGAGGTTGCCAAGGAGACAACTGCTGCGGATTTGTGGTTGAAGTTGGAGTCACTTTATATGACAAAGAGCGTGACCAACCGTCTACTACTCAAATCTAGATTTCATGATCTCAGTCTAGAAGAAGGTAAACCGCTTGAGTCTCATTTAGATGAATTCTTCTCTATTATTATGGATTTGCAAAATATCGATGTTGAGATCGATGATGAGGATATGGCTATTAGGTTGTTGTGTTCTTTACCACCTTCGTATAAGCATTTTCGAGATACTTTATTGTATGGTAGAGATGATTTGAGTTTGCAGGATGTTAAGGATGCCTTAACTCAAACAGATTTAATTGACAATAAGTTGGTTAATAAATATGCTCAAACTAATGCTTTGGTTGCTCGTGGTGGAAAGAATTTTGGTAAGAATAAAATCTGTAACTATTGTCATGTGAAGGGTCATATCAAAGCTGAGTGTTGGAAATTAAAGAAGAAGAATGGGGAAAAGTCCAATGAGGACCAATCCGCAAATATCGCCAACAATGTTCTTGATGATGATTTTGTACTTTAGGGTTACAAGTTTTTGGGCTGCGGTTTCTACGATCTCTTTATGATTGGTGCCCTTTGAGATCTCTTGGTGAAACGAGAAACCGTGTGGATTTTGCTATGGATTGTTTTTGAGTTTTTTGTAACAATCTTGGTTATGCATTAGATTTTGTTCTAGTTATGCTATTTCTTATCTCAAATTTGGTACTTTTGTATTTTGTTAAGTACAATTGCAATTTAGAAGTTATTGATGTCAATTGGTTTTCTAGTATTGCTTGTGTTTGTTGTTGAGATGAAGAAGTGTTTGAAGAGAGTTTGGTCAATTTGAGTAAACATGTTTGGCGTTGGTGACTTTATATTCTCAATCTAGGCCATGTGATGGTTTCGTATACGGAGTTTTGTGTTCGAAGACGCATCGGTACACAATTATAGAAGATGTCCGTTTTCTGGATTGCCTAAAGTGAGTAGGTTTATGGAATTTTGTTTAAGGTGGAGGTTTTATGGTTTTTTTTTGGGTGAGCATCACTTTTGGTTCAAGGTGCAGGTATCTTGATTGATTCGTTTCAAGTCAAGGTGGAGATTGTTATTTGTGACTTGAAATCTTGTGAATGGCATAAGGCTGATTTTGAATGCACATATCTCTCAATCTATAAATGGTTTTGATGTGATTCAAATTGGAGGTGAAATATTGTTCCAAGAGCTTTCCAACGATAGGTCATATGCCCAATTCCGCTGAGAAATGAGAAAGTTATGGCTGTTCTATGAAGTGTTGTCGAACTGGAATTTCGCCCGACCGGGTCGGGCGGATTCCGCCCGATCGGGCGCCCTAGCGAATCACGACCGGACGGATGTCGCCCGATCGGGCGCGAAACGTCAGCCAGTTTAATTTTAATGACCGCCCGACCGGGCGGATGTCGCTCGACCCGATCGGGCGGCTGGGTTTTGACGCGGCTTTGCGATTTTCCGAATTTGATTCTTTTTAGGGTTTTATATGGAGTATTTTCTTGGGTTTTTTGTACGGGGTTCCTTATGTTATAAATAGGACCTCTTAGTGCTCATTATTTGACACAACTTATGAAACACTTTTAGCCTCTAGAATTTAGGACTCCTTGTATTATTCTCTCTGCTTTTTTTCCATCATAGTGAAGAAGCTCGAATCCCCACGTAAATCCTTGTGTTCTTTTGTTTCTCTTCTTTATCGCTTTTCTCATCCTTATTATTTTATTGATTTTGTTCCGCATTAATCAAACTACAACACCCCGATTCCTAACAATTATGAATGTTAATGTTAATGTTTTGAGGGAACTCCACGAATCCCCTGATTATTGTATTAATATTTTGAACTCGGATTGAATCAAGTTGTTTAAGCCTTAATTTGCTATGCAAATCCTTTTTAACCAAAAAAAAAAAGAATAGTATCAAAATTACAAAATGTGTAGATTAAATTAAAACAATAGTCAAAGTGAAGTATGTAAATACACATGTAACATAGCTATTAGCCTATTTTTTTTTTTTTTTGTTCAGGAAAGATAATTGGTCCGAAGACCAACCCCTGCTAGGCTACTAGCCTGCAGGGCACACCAGCTCATTGGCTGGGTAGTGGGGATTTATACCCACAAGCAAACATTTAAACAAACTCCCCAAATTGGGGAGTGATGAGAGTCGAACACCCGACCTCGCGGTTGGGAGGTGGGAGCACCAACCATTGGGCTCCCACGAGGACCTCCACTATTAGCCTATTATGTTACTTATGCAACAATTTTTCCCCAAATAAAGTACATCTTCAATATTTGAATATATAACATCATATATAATATTAAAGCAAGAAAAAATCGTCCTATGTGGCGAGCCTTTATGCATTCTGCCCTCTCATTGCACCAAGGTCTACAAAGCATTCTATTAGCATGCCACGTGTCAATGCTAAGAAAGTCCATTGACTGAAATCCAGTGATTTTAGGCAATAAAACTGGACTGATTTTGGAGATCCACAAATGAATCTTGTGATTGAATTTTATTAAATTCATGCATCCTTTAAGCCTATACATTTTGAAAAAAAAAGGTAAGTTTAGGAAATTAAATTAAATCAATTAATTCCACAACTGGATCCCTAATTTAAGCTCATCAAAGCAACCACGCAAAAGCAGTAATAAATCAAATGCAATCACGCTATGATTTCCTCTTATACTAGGAAGATTAAACGCAATCACGCTTTGATTGCCTCTTATGTTCGGAAGGTTTTGCAATCAATATACTATAGTCTATATAGACCCGAAATGTAAATGCTATAAAATCCATCCTTTTCTTCCAGGTAAATTCAACTACAAAGCAAAATCCTAAATTAACGCCTAAAATCACGTTGTGGTTAGATAAACACACCTATAATCACTTTGTAATTGGGAGGAATTCGGAAAAGATACAAAATTTAATTAAGTGGTGAATATAAATTGAAGACCTATGTTGTCTTCTCAAACAAACAAAAACAAAAATTTCGGTCTAATGCTTCTTTTAGTTTCCTAACAAAGAACAACATCCAAACAGGAGGAGTGACAGAGACGAAGCATAGCATAACTAACAAGCAACATCACCAACAACCGAAGAGGCCGCAACGAACACCCCGGTAGCTTCGGTGACGCAACGGACATCAACGCAAACGAGGTGAGAGAAAATGAATGAGGTTCTCAAATGAGGTAGAGAGGAAGAAGAGATGGAAGTTCTCTTTAATGGGGAGATGGAAGGAATTGGAGGAGAGCGAGAGAAAAAAAGAAAAAATGGTTCTCAGGGGGGCTTGAGTTTGAGTATTGTATTTTATTTTCCTTTCTTCGTTGCTCGCTTAATCTTTTGCCTTTTTCACAATGTTTGTATATGACATCATCTTATTATAGATCATACTTGTATGATAAAAGTATAGAACAACTCATGGGTTGAATGAAAAAATTGCAAATGTGGAGTATATGATATCCCGATAATATGCTAGGCGACTAATCGATTTTCTTTTTTCTTAATTATATTCACTTTTGGTAATGAATACCACACCATGATCATGAGATGCTAGCCCCTTCATGAAAAAATGCAAATGTAATAATAATAGTAATGCAAGTTTATTTTATTACCAAACAAGAAATAAAAAGATGATTTTGTTGAAAAAATTATAACACACCATGATTATGATTAGAGATTACATATAACAAAAACAATAACAACTCAAATACTCAATCTTTAGTCCCAAAGTGGTCTAGGTAGGCTAATATGAATTATCATAAAAAAATCATATCCATGACCAATACATACTAAATTTTTTTTTAAAAAAAAAAACAAAGTTAAAGTGAGAGAAGTAAGATAAGAGATCATCTATGTGTTCAAGAAATTGAATTAGGTAACATATAAGCGTCGTTTACTTCAACTTATTTTCACATTATGATAATATAACTTCGGAAAAATTTAGGAAAGATTACATAAATTTAAATAAATAATTAAGTTTTTTTCAGACAACTTAAGGCAGAATTAAGAAAATTTCAGACAAGATAAGCTGTTTAAAGATAAAAATGGATATTCTTCTCACTACTAAAAAGTTAAGGTCATCCTACACGCTTTGTAGGGAGTGATTAAGTGACCCAATGGGTTGCCAACCCTCTAATTTAATTGAAATTTCATTGGTCAAGAGTACATTAAAACATTAATTTTATGACAATTCTCTCTCAAATTTATTGGATATATATTAATATTTTATTCTATTATTGCGTCTAAGAGGGTTGGCAACCTTAAGCTTAGGGACTAGGGTCACTCAAACATTTTCTCACACTCTTACATTCAAATGAAACAAAAAGATATAAGTACATACACTTATGAACTTACGCTTGATACTAATATCATTTTTAAAGAAAATTGACACACTTTGAATTTGGCCCATTCTATAAGAAATGATAAAATAAAAGAGTAGGAGAGAGAGTAAAAACATGACCCATGTGCGTAAATTATAAAATAAAGCTTTCTTTAATTTTCATAATAGTTTGCGAATAAGAGAAATTTTACAAGTATTATGAAATATCCCAAAAAGAAATATGTTACGTGTATTAAGAAACTAAGAATAGTAGTAATTATTTTTCTTCAATACGATCCAATATTTTTTAACTAATTATTCTTGCAAAAAAAAACTAATATAATTGTTTATAAATTTAACATCCTAAACTCAAATTATATATGAAAGTATGAGTGAATCATGAAGTAGTTGGATGACAGGACATCAATAATTATTTCTTATATGCGAGATGAAATATAATGTTCCTTGCTACAATAGATGTTACTCACTTATTCTTTAACGTTAAGCAGCGCCATGATTTCTTATATGATTAATATTGTATAATACTCATTCCGTCAGATGAAACGGGAAATAATGTAAGATAAAATATATCATCAAAATTGTGGTCATTTTAGGGAACAACTATGAAAAAGGTATTTAGGCGAAAAGTAAAATGGAAATGAGTAACCTATTTTATCTTATAATTTTATATAAAAGTAATGTTACAATTTTTAAACCATAAATCGAATGGATATTAGACTCGAAAGAGAGATATCTAATGAGCATCAATCTTATATGTAAAAAAAGGGATTTATAAGTATTCAATTTTAGTTGGTTTATAATAGAGTGAAACTGTTGTGAAAAGATCAGATAAAGTTATTGAATTGGAAAAGGTTTTAATTTGCCTATGCACTTTGTTTTGACAACTTTTTTTTCTTTGATGTAAAAGATAATATTGAAATGTAGATCATATAGAGAACCTATAAAACACGCATACATTATACAAGTACTGCGTATTTATATTTGTTTACTATATAACATTATAATTTTCTAAATTAGTCTTAATGAATATTAAAACTTTAGTTCGCTTAATATATTCGAAAATTGTTTTTAGGAAGAAACTAATGAGTAAGGGTTAATGGTGGACCATTGGAGTCACTTGAGGTAGTCTTTGGGAGGCGAAAAGTAAATTGGGAAACCCTGTATAATACTCATTCCGTTAGATGGAATGGGGAATAAGGTATGATACAATCATACAATATATCATCGAAATTGTGGTCATTTCAAGTAGCAATGGGGAATAAGGTATTTAGGCGAAAAGTAAAGTGGGAAACCCCGTGTGATACTCATTCCATCAGATGAAATGGGGAATAAAATATGATACAATATATCATCGAAATTGTTGTCATTTCAGGTAGCAATGTGGAATAAGGTATTTATACCCCGTATGGTACTCATTTTGTCGATGGAACAAATTTTCTATGAGGTTTCAAAAAGGCGGTTTTTCGTTGGCCGTGTGTCAAAAGTCAAGGAAAATCCCTATCGCATGGTGAGTTTGTATCTCTCGAGACCCGGTTCTCGGTCATGGCCAATTTTATGTAGCCATTTCTCTGTCACCAGTAAAAAAAATGCCTAATAGTACTTCTATATGAGAAAGAACATGGGAAGTCTAATACTTTAAGGCCATTTCAAGGAAAAAATGAAGATGTAATGTAGAGAGGGTTTACGAGACGATTGACCCCCACACGATTCGGGATGAAGACCAAGTTCATGTAAATTTTCTCCCTGTTGAGGTGGTTAAGATCCTTAACCTTTGCCATCTCAACCCTTGGATGAAGGCTTTGTGTGGGGCTACACCAAAATTGGTATATTCTATTAAATCGTGCTATCACTTTATTTTGATACAAATTTAATATTTTGAAAGTATATATCGAGATCGAATCTAACAAGACTCATTACGACTATATTTTTCTTTACATAAAAATAACAATATATAGTGAAAGGGTATGATAGTGAATGAATAGTGTAAAAATCTCATTGTTACAATAGACTAAGAACGGAGGAAGTAGCTTCTTAATAAGTTTTGTTTTGCTCTAAAAAGAAGTCTTCCAAAACATATGAGTATCATGTATCTGTTAAACAACTCTATAATTAATATAAAATTGTATTTCTCTTACACACAAAGTTTTTAATCAAGTAGACGTAAAAAATCGTTTATACGTTTTCAATATAGCTAATATATAAACATTCTTATTGTACTAAAAAGTTCCCGTGCATTATGCACGGGTCCAAAACCTAGTTTATAAACTAATCTATGACATAGCCACTAGCCCACTAATATGTGCGTCCGTATAATATCTCGGTTTGAGATTTTGCATTTTCCAAGCAGAGCCCCCACTAAATCAAGCTATGCTTGATACGAGTGACATACTATGACACATGTGATACAAATTAAAATCACGACTTTCTCATGATAAACCAATATTGGATATTGGTTTTGCCATCCAATATCCATGGCAAAACCGTAAATTTGCAAGGGAAAAGTAAAAGTGGGAAAGTCTGCCTTATGTATTATTTCGGCTTAGACACAGTAGGCTGCAGTAGTAGGCTGCCAACCCTTGTGAGTTGTGACATGGTAGCTGAGATGGAAGTTGAAATAGTCTTTTCTTCTTTTTTTTCTTTTTTTTTTACACCAGCATTTTCCTTTTTTTTTACAGCATAATTGGGGTTGATGGGCATGATGGCCCCATTTAAGATTTGTAAAGTCCGTAGAGAATTAGAGATTGTGTTTTTGTGCATGAAGTCAGTGTGTCTGTAATTGCACGAGCTTCGCGTAAATTATACTTCCTCCGTTTTTTTGACTTGCAACGGTTTGACTTTTACACTATTCATCAACTCTACTTGGTTTATCTTTGGTGATTTATAGTTAAGGAAAAACATATTCATGTGGGATCTTGTTAGATTCGTTTGAATGTATATTTTACGGATATCTACTTTTTATAATTTTTAATTATCGGTAACTAAAGATATTAATGGTTGAACTTATGCATGGCAAGCGTGAATGTCAAACTCTTGCAAGTAAAAAGAAACAGAGGAAGTATTAAATATATGTAAATAGTGTATATGAGTAACATTTTTTTTTATTTTTGGAGAATATGGTGAGCATATTTAATTTTTTTTAATGTGCCTCAATTAAGTTTGTAAGTTCCAAAATAAATAATTTTTTCCCTACATCTCGCCACTTTGACTAATTGTTAAAAGACTAAACATGCATTTAATGACAAGATCTTCCATCATGAAAAAAAATTAGTTTTATCTTTTTTGAACTTATTATGCAATATGAGTTAAATATAATTGTCATCTAGCTATTTTACTCAATATTATAAATTTTAAATAACTTATTTACAGCTTTTTTCTAGAGGGGTAAAAGTTGATACGACCCGTCAATCGGACACGAAATCGACCCATTATTGGGTCGAGGGGGTTGACTTGTTTAGTACATGCGTCGACACAACACATATTGTAAACGGGTCGGTTATGGCTAAGGGGTTTGACCCATCTAAGTAAGCGGGTGACACGACATGAAACAACTCGATCCATTCAATTCTCAACTTTAACGTGCAAAATCCGACACAACTCGTCAATACGACCTAAATCGACTTGTTATTAGTAGGTGTCGGTCGAGGGCGTTGACCTGTTTCGTACACTGGTCGACACGATACATTTATTAAATGAGTCGGTTTAGGTTAAGAAGTCCAACAGTTTTGAGAGTTGTGGCAACACTTTTCAGTCATTGTCATAGGCTATATTTCTTGTAGTGTGACCGAGTTGGCACAAACCCGACCCCGACCCGATTATAATCCCTACTTTGTTTTTCCTTTTAAGCACTACTTATCTCCATCCTTTTATGCCACCATTTCAGCCATAACCAAATAAAAATAATTTAATTCTTCCACATTTATTAATTTCTTTTTCAGTTATGATAGGAGTTTATATATGCTCTTTGTATTTTAGTGGTTTGTATACAAGGGAACTTTTTTTCCCCTTTTTCTTTATTTTATGCACCTCAAACTATAGTCATTATAAGTTTGTAACTGACATTGTACAATATAATTAACATCCCAAAATCCTAGTAAAAAAAAAAAGAATCCCAAAATTAATGCTAATAATAAGAGATAAAAAGAACTATTCTAATTTCTAAATCAAAAAGATTATGATTTTAGCTAATTTAATCATGGGAGGAATCCTATCAAAAAAGAAAATAAATCCACATCGAACTAGCATACAACTAGAAGATACTTAGTGAATTAGTATAGAAGTAACGCAAATTTAATGAAATTTTATAGAAGTACCAAATAAACTTTTTTATTGTTAAACTAATCAATTTATCTGAACTTACGAGACCTTATTAGTTCTTTATTAGACCTTATTTGAACTTCTCTCAACTAAACTGAATTTATCTGAACTTCTTTTTCCTGATGAGGATTGAAAATAAAGTGAATAAAATAGGCCCAATGTGTATGTTACTCTAAGTTGAAAGTTTCAGAAATTAATCTTTCCGCTTTTTGGCAATTGTAGGTGGATGATGTTTATCATAAATTTTTGTAGAAAAACAAGTTCAACATGAATTTTGGAAATATCCGAACTGAACTTATCGTAGATTCATATTTCTAACTTGATGTTCAGACAATTTATAATATCATTCAATAAAAATGAGCTCAACTGAAAGCTTGACTTGTGCTTGAACTCCATTAATATAAATGAGCTTCATTAATATAAATGAGCTTGACATGAATAAAGGAGGAGAAAACAGAGAGTGAAACATGTATCATGTGATTGATAATAAAATGGAGCTTTCTTTTTATAAGAAATTACCCAAAGAATAATACGTAAAAGAAATTCTTTCTAGATGTTGTGTGACTTGTTCTGAATGATATTATTCTTCATGTCAAAGAAAAAGTAGTCATTATGATCATTGTTATAGCTCTTCATAAGATAATTAGTCGTTATGATCAATGTTATAACTCTTCATAGGAGAACTAGTCATTACAATCAACGTTATTACTATTGAAAGTCGTTATACTAACCTTTGTAAGATAAGTATTCATTATGATAGGTCGTTATAGTAACCTTCATAGTTTATTATGATAGGTTGTTAGGATAATCATATGAGAGTTAATCGTTGCTTTTGAATATTGTTTGGATATGTATGTTGGAACACAAGGTGACACTCAAGAGGGGGGGGGGTTGAATTGAGTGGCTAAAACTAATCGATTTTCGCAAAAACACTCTTATGGCACAGTGCCGTGCACTGTGTTATTCACTCGTAAAATCTCCGATTGATGTTTTTGCTCAAATGAAACTTAATCAAACACTAAAACAATTATATCAAATAATAAAACAATGAAATCAAATAATAAGACACATGAATTTAACGTGGTTCAATCTCACCTCTGAGATCTACGTCCACACAAACTACACTTTTATTATTTGAATCGTAAAATACCAAACTCTTGATACAATTCGACTCCCCCACTACTAACCCTAGTAGTGCTCCCCAACACTTAACTCTAAGTGTTGCCACTCTCTATAATAATGAAATTACAGAAAGAAAAGATCCTCAAAAGCGTGCTTCTTATTCAAGCAAATAGAGGACAATTACAAACGTTGTTTTAGTTTCCTAACTTGACTAGAACTTTGTGCTATACTCTGTGCCTTAGGAAATTGTTTTCAGCTCTTAATATCTCCGATTTTTTCTCTCTGAAAACGTTCGTTATAAAAACTGAGTTGCAATCCCTTATATGCTTCTTGACTGACCGAAAATCCTTCTGAAAAAATATGTTTATCTTTTACTCCTTAATTTAAGGGATAAAGCTTTTTCCTTATTAAAAACAAATTTTATCTTTCATAAAAACTGATTTTTCTTTTCAATCCTTATAAGATAAGAATTCTCCAAAATCAACTAGTAATTACCTTTATATAAAACATGTTATCAAAATCAGTTTTCCCTTTTTTTCTTTATCTTTGTATTCTTTATTAAAACTCCTATTGTCTTCAAAATTCTTTTATAAATTGGATTTCAAAATCCTTTTCCAAATCGGTTTTTAACAAAAACACGTTTTAATAAAAATCCTTTCAGAAATCGTTGTTATCAAAACTTGATTTTCGAATATCTTTTTCCTTTTATATAGATATATAAAATTAACATAATTATTTATTTCCTTAACTCTAAGAAAATAATAATTATCCTAATATTATATTTCTATACTTGGCACATAATATATCATCTAGTTCAAGTATATTACATTTTGCATATAGTAACTAAACTTAGGAATATGAACTTGGACTTCAATCTGGATTCTTCATTTCTTCAAAGTCTTCATTTATTTATTCCTTTCTCAACCATCTGTCACAAACTTTCATACTATATGTATTATTTTTCATCATCAAAACTTAACATGCACATGCACATGCACAACAATGTACGAGTTCACGATTATTGTTCTTACTACATCGAATATTGTTTACATAAATAGTACCACTGTGTACACAGATAGTGGCTTTTGTTTACTTAATACTATTATAATATGTCTATACTATTACAATATTACAATATTACAATATTTATGCACTAAAACAGACAATAGTGGTGTGTACAATTGAACGCACCTAGGGATTTGACAAACAAACCTTATGTTTACATGTATAGTTCTTTTTATTACGTGGATAGTGATTTTGTAGCTTCAAGTTTGCTAATAACGAATATATATAACAACCTCCTACGAGTGTCCTACGGATTTGACAAACAGCCTTTATGTTCACATGTATAGTTCTTTTTATTATGTGGATAATGGTTTTGTAGCTTCAACTTTTGCTAGTGAAGAATATGTATACCAACCCAGTACGAGTGTCACATACAACAGTGCTGTGTACAATTGAACACAACGACGGACTTCAGAACAACATTTATGTTTGCACGTATAGTCCTTTTTATTACGTGGATAGTGGTTTTGTTGCTTCAAATGTCACTAGTGAAGAATATGTATACCACTACAAGTGAAGAATATTGATTCATTTTATTGTAATCTGTATTTGGAGATAATCTATATGTGCCTAATAATTAATAATTAGAAAAATTAGAATGTTCCATTTCAAAAGCAATGAAAATCCATATTACAGCCAAATAATACTTACAAATTATTACAATTGTTCTTGGCGAGTTTTCATATTTAAAATCAATTTATAATGTTGTTAAACTATCCCAAATAACCTTGTTAAGCTACCAAGCAACTTAATAGCCTTGAATGTATAAATTAGTATATGTGCCTAATCTATTCATCTCTTATTAGTTGTCCCCAACCCAAACTAATATTTAAACATACTAAATGAACGTAATTAACAGTATGCACATAAATCATGAAGGTAGGTTGTAATAATGCTTTATCTAGTCACATTTTTGCATGACAAACCATTTTTGGCAACTAGAATCTACTACTGAAAAACATTTTCTTCTATACTACTTCTTCTTCTTGTTATTATTATACTCTCTTGCCTATATATATATGGCACAAAAAAAAAAGAGAATTAGAATAGTAGTAGACTAATGGGCCAAGTACTTAAAATAAGCATGAACGACATCACACTTCACAACATATATATAACAAGCCGATCATGTGTCCTATTAGGTGTTCCAACGAACCATGAACGACATGACACTTCACAATATAAAGTAACAAGCCGATCATGTGTCCTATTAGGTGTTTCAACGAACCAATGTAAAAAGACGATCTTCTGTCTTTTTTGTTTGACATAATCAATAGTCAACATAGGTGTTTCACATGTAACGAAAATGAGAAAAGGTAAATAATGTGAAAAGCCGATCTTGTACAATTATATGTAAATTTTTTTGGTTGATGTATGTGTTTCATCCAACCAAACATACGTGTTTGAACCATGTCAATTAAATTGTAAGAATAATGTAAGTCTTTGAATCATTAATACTTATTCCTATATTAGCAACACTTATATAGTGTTTGATGTTCTAACCACTATACACGATCGTTGTAACACCATCTATGCTCACCCAAGTATGAAATTATACATGGAATAACAACCACAATATATGTAATAATAACCACTGTTTGCGATTAACATAGGTGTATGACTTTTGTATTTAAAGCGTTGTTGGTGGTAACCCGGTATACTTTGGCATCAATTGCTTTACGCGGTGTCCAGATTTTGCACGGCACCTAACATCCTCCTCGTATTCTTCATCAAGAGCCTTCAAAATAATAATATGACATAATAAACATAGCCAATTCCACATTTTCTAATCTAGAATCGGGACACAAGTAAAGTGATATAAGATAACATGGCCAAGATCAAAAGCACACCGTAGTTCTCAATCGCCGGCTTTACTTTTCAACTCCTACAAAAGCCTTGGCAAAGAATCGTACGCAACGCACCACCTAACACAACCCATTGCGCCCCCAGGAACCCTCAATACCATGAATGATGTAGATATGGGCCGCAAACCGGGATTTAAAAAGAGGAAAGTGGAGAGTGGTCTTGTGGTGATCAACAAGGTGTCAAAGGACATCAAAGATCACTTGGGGATGGGCGATCTCGGGATGATCGGGAATTGACAGGCTCTATGAAGGCGGTGGTCCCGGAAGCACATTATAAGGCAAGGAGACAAGGCCGCACATGCCGCCGTGGCCTGTGAAGCTCCGCCCTTTTCGAGTGAGGATACATTTATCTGATGCATTGGGTGCTGACGGAACTTTCTTCTTGTTAATGGAAGTCCATTTCTCCAAAAAAAAAAAAAAAAATTGAACTCTAAAAAATGCGCCCAAGTCCAAGGGAAAAGTATGGACCACTAACAATCAGAGGGCAAGTTTTCCCAATGAGAAGCTTATATTTAGTGTAGATCGGTAACAAGCTTATATTTACTTTGACATAACCTTGTAATTCAACAAGCTTGCCCTATGATTATTACAACATATAAGCTACAACCGCATCAAATTGGACGTCCTACAAGAGAAAGATGCTCAATCTTCACAAGTTATTTACTTTTAGATCGCTTAGCTAGTAGCATAGGAAAAGTTGCATAAAGATAATCAACAAAAACATCTTCAATCTTTCAATCCCGCCAAGAAACCAAATAAAAGCCGTGGCATTACATATAGGTCATTCTATAGCGGATTTTCAAATTGCCATTCACATGTTTCTACAAATCATACAAAGAACACCCATTATGGACTCGTTAAATTACCATTTCATCACTTATAATCGATTATTCGGGCCATCGTGTCTCTTAATAATATTGAATCAAGGCAAGCATTTATTACTTAGATTAATGTGTAATTTTGTCTTGTTTTCCCAAATTGTTTCCTTTATTAGAAATATATTAAATGTTTATACATAGCTCCAAGGGCTACATATAACATTACCCAATATACTTTACACTTATATATTAGTCACTAGAATATTTAAAACTTCTTATTCCTCACAAAACAACGAAATAAGGTTCAATAATGTTGATTCCAACTATTCTAAAGATATAAGTTCCTCTCTTCAATCGAAAGGATTAAGTGGAAATTCCCCACTTGTCGTATCACACTACAATGGCGAGTCCCAAGTCCTACATTACCATCCAAAGAAAACTTATAACTAATAAACAACATATTAAAACTTCTTAACTTCAAAGACACAAGGTCGGATTATTACCTTACTCCTCTTCCTACAATTCCTCGCCCCCATGACACAACAATTGAACCGCATTCAAATTAAAGTAGTTGAAAGTTTACAAACATTTTTAAGCAATCATACCTTCTCAAATACTATCACAAAATTCCAATTCTATAACAATCATAACTTCACCAATAGTTCACCATTTGCAGTCCTTATTCGAAAATCCAAATTTCGAACAAACACACACGAATAAAAATTTATACTTCACCTAGTTAAATTAATTATGAGTACACCTATTTTTCGACTTTTTGGAAACATGCAAACACAATTTCACAACAAATAAACGTTTAGATTAAATTACCTATCTCAATTTTCATTAATTACACACGTTTTACAAATAAAGCTAAACTCACCGCCGGTCTCCGCTCCGGTTCGCTTAGAAATAATTCACCAGCCTTCAAACACCTTATAAATTATAGATGACCAGCTTCAAAAATTATGGCTTCCAACAACTTGTAAATTATGGCTCCTTCCCAACTTCCATTTCCGAAATCTCCAGCTTCGTTTCACAATTTTTTTGGGGGAAACATTTCCCGTACTTCAACCAGCAGAGAAAAAGTTTAAAATTTTTACTTTTTTGGTTAGAGAGGAGAGAGGAGAGAGAGTAGAGAAGTGAAGAAATGACTGACAGTGTAATATCACCTTTTAACTTTTTACTTGCTCGAAATTACGATATTACCCTGGATAGTGGCAACCAATGTCACTATCCGTTAGTAGTTTATCATTTCTCGTTCATTAATTTGCTAACTCCCAATCTCCAATAAATCTAGTGGATCGGAGGTCCCCTCTTAAAACGACATCCAGTTCATCGATATTGAACCCACAAACTGTATGGTTCATGATTAATATGCATTGCCGATTTTTATCTATAAAAAGGACATTTTTCTCCCTTTCATGCCGTCACATTTAAAATACAACTAAAAAAAAGTTAGTCAAAGTGTATTAACTACTCAAATCCTAACTAGTCTTCAATGGAGAAGATTGATAGAGCTGGCAATAATGCAATCTGGGTCACTGCGGCTTTATGCATTATTGCCTTTGCAATGAGTTTTGCGACTGATTTTCCCGTCGCTAACGCCTCTCCCCTTCAAGATTTTTGTATCGGTGTAGATGACCCTAATTATGCAGGTTCACTTGTCCATCTCTCTTTTCTTTTTTAAGTTTATACTTTTATTTCAGGGATTGACTCAATTGTTTACCTCCATTTTCAGCAAACAAAAAAAATTTGACCGGAGAAGAAAAAAGAATAAGATTCTAAATTGTCATTCCCTCGTTTTCTTATTGATGGTCATACTTCCTCCGTTCTATCTTAAATGAAACGTAGGGCCTTAGCACACAGATTTAGAAGAGGAGAGAGATAGTGATACAGAAAAGGAAGGACTCATGTGATGACGAGAGAAATAGAGAGAAGTGAATACCAAATAAAGTATAATTTAAAATGACCTAAAAAGATAAGTATTTCATTTATTTTAGAACGGAGAAGTATTTGACTTTCAATTTCAAGTATTTACTTTTATTATTACTATTTTTAATCATATTGGTATAAGATATTTATATTGGTGAGAATTTAATTTATAAAAAATTTGACCTGAGATATAAAAAAAAAACAATTATTTGAGGGAGGGAGTACATTATTTCATGTTGTTACTATGGTGCAGTACATACAAAAATTATGGGATTATTCCCTTCAAAAACAAAAAAAAAAAATTACGAGATTCATTACCTTCCCCTTCATTAAGTTAATTTTTTTAGGGGTCATTTAAGGTTAATTTATCAGTAATAAATTAATACTATAGTACTTATGGTTATTCAGAGTATGGTCTGGACAGCACCAAACTGCAACCCAACCCATTTTTTTGTTGCTTGGGTTGGTTTGCGGTTTTAAATTTTTGGGTTGGGTTGGGATTTCAAGCAAATTGCGGTTTGCGGTTTGGGCTGGATTTGAATTTTTGTAAACTCAAACCACACCATAAAGCGCAAAACTATTTAAGTTATAATTTAAAAAAAAAAGGATTTTATTGATTCTGTTTTTTTTTTAAATACTCTACACAAAACTCAAAAGGCAAAAGATTAGGTTTATTCTAGCAACAAGTTTACAGTAACTTTATTAAATTGTACTATAGTCAAACTGCAAACCATATTTTACAAACATAAATTTCTTAATTCTTCGACTATAAATCTCACATCGGGGATGAAAGAATGGTTAAACCGCAAAACCACACCGCACTAAACCGTATTTTTGCGGTTTGGGTTGGGCTGGTTTAGAGCAAAATGCGGTGCGGTTTAGGTTGGACCTTAAACCGCACCAACCCAACCCATGAACAATCCTGATAGTACCCTTCAAAAAAATATTAACACTATAGTATTTTTTGACCTTTCCTTATGCTAAATGATTTCCATTTCAATTACAGAATTCATTAATGGAAAATTTTGCAAGAATCCAAAGGACGTGACAGTAAATGATTTCTTGTACAAAGGGTTTAATATACCTGGAGACACAGGCAACACTCAAGGAGCAAATGCCACACTAGTCGACATCAACCTATGCCCCGCAGTCAACACACTAGGGGTTTCCATGGCTCGTGTGGACTTCGGACCCTTTGGTCTCAACACTCCTCATTTTCATCCTCAAGGATCGGAGATGTTCGCGGTGTTAGAGGGCACCCTATATGCCGGATTTGTGACCACTAATAATAAGCTCTATGACACCATTATTAAGAAGGGGGATGTGTTCGTCTTTCCACAAGGTTTAATCCACTTTCAACTCAATCTTGGGGAGACAAATGCTGTGGCAATTGCCTCATTTGGCAGCCAAAATCCTGGACGAGTAAATGTTGCTAATAGTATTTTTGGAAGTACACCACCTATTTTAGATGATGTTCTTACCAAGGCCTTTCAAGTGAATGAGAAGGCCTTTGAGCAACTTCGAGCTCAGTATTCGAATGATAACGTTACCAACACCAAGAGGACAGTTCTAAGGTTGTTATCTCAATTTTCTTCATAACGCTAATTCAATTCTTTGGATGGTGTAGTTGGAGAAAATTAAGGGGTAATGATTCTAATGAAAAATTAATATATATGTTGTTTATGGTACTATTATCGTAATCATTGTGAGCCTTAAGAATTTTTTTTAAGGCTATGCTATTATCGTTGAAATGCTGAATTTGTAATTCTCCTTTAAAGCTAAATTGGGGATAAGATATCGGCGTACAGGTGATGGCAATTTTCTTGGAGTTGTATGTCACCTATATTTACGAGTGACTTTAATAAATGTTAACAGTACTTATTATAGAGCTTAGAGTCGTACTCTATATCATGGTGAATCTTTAGTAGTGATGCGCATTTCTTATTGTAGTGATATTCACTTGTGGTTAACTTCCAATGAATTAGTCAAGTATTCCATAACCACTTATCATCAATTTAGTTATAAGAAATTGAAATGTACTAAAACGATAAGACTTGTACGTATCATTCTTTATCGCGTAAATCCATGCATAAACGTGGTGAAAACTCTATAAAGGTATAAAAATGGGGGAGTATTTTATTATATTCATTATAAAAGGAACATATTTAAATCTTCATCCAACTTTTTATGTTTAAAATGTTTGTTAGTTTTTCTTAGTGGCTCATGCAAGTGATGCAACTAGCTACCTACCAAGATCTACATCTATTTTAAAATATTAAAAAAAACAATTTATATTTAGTAGTATAGAATTGGTACACAAAGACTAAAAACTATCATGCAAGAATGAAAGGGTAGGTTATTGGATGGATTGAATATCCTTAATAAGTAAGATTGGAAGACTAGATAATTACTCTTTCTTAAATTTGATAAAATATGAGCACGATACATGGTAGTTGAGATATTTGTTTTTAATAGAAAATTAATGATATTATGAGTAGGACATATTCCATATTGGTTTTTAGGATACAACTTTACCCAAACCAGCTAAAGTCATTTTAATTAACTCTGTCCTCGTTGCTCTGCTTATTGCCCATATCTTAGTGTTGAGGATAACATAGTTATCCTAGTTAGTAGAATATCATATATAATATTATTGTGATAATAGAAGTCCAGTGTTAGGAGATATGATTAAAGTTAATAAGATAAAGTTAGGAGATACAAATTATCTATTGTATAACTAGGAGTCTAGTTGGATATATTTTATAGGAGTTAGTGTTTAGTAAGGTTTCCTAACCTTATAATATAAATACGTGATTGATTAATGAGAAAAGGTGTGACCAATATTGAATTGGTATTGGTTGCCACAGAGAAACTTAACATGGTATCAAGAGCTAGTTGAGATCTTGGGTAAAAACTAGAAAATATTGTTCCCCTGCCGGTGGGTTCCGGCGAAAGACCCACTGGCTAGAATTCTAGACTTGTTAACCCCTCAAAAGTAGATTTTTTTTATTGATCCTGTTAAAACCACGCACGACTCTCTATTTATTTTTTTTTGGTAAAAAAGCAGCAGCCAATCACATAGAAATATTAAACGTCATACAATCCGAGTTTAGAAATTGCATACAATAACTAGGGGTGAAGGAAATATCCTAGTTACAGCACAATCTAACTGTGCAGTTCTACAAACTTTAGCTAAAGCATCCACCGATTTGTTGAAATCCCTACAACAATCTTTGGATCTTCACATCCGGGTATCTAGTGCTCCACTTGCCTACAAATGGACACCAAGTTGGAGAATATGTCAGAGTGCGCCGTGCGGTGAATGATATCAACTGCCACCCTGCAATCTGAATAAATGATAGAGTGGGGGATGTTTCGGGCCTCCATAATGTAGAGCGCCTCCAAAATCCCCAAAATCTCTGCTTCCACAGAATCATTAGTGAAAATAGTCTTACCAAAGCCTAGGATCCAATGACCCCTGTCATCTCTCACAATGCCCCCTCAAACCCGCAAAAGCCAAAGGACCAATAAAGGAAGCATCCACATGAATCATATTATAGCCCCGGGGGTGGGTAAATCTCACATTAATGGGTTGATGGCTAGGCTTCCTAAGGGAGGAGGACTGCATAAGCTCACGCACAGACCCACTAGCTTTACAGCTAATTACCTGAACGGGGGAAGGGTCGACCTTCTTAAACACACAACTATTACGATCTTTCCAAACTTCATGACACATGTACGGGAAGACTGAGCTCCAAGGAAGACCTCTAAATTCCTCCTTAAACATCATGTTTAACTTCAACCACTTTCTAAAATCTAGGTAAATTCCAAATCTGTGCGCTTTTGGGACAAAGTCTAAGGAGATGATCAGAGTCCTCCGATGCTTGAGAACACCGAGGGCACAACGGGTCTTGGGTGAGGCGGCGGATAAACAAGAGGTGTTTGTGGGGGATTTTATCATGCCAAAGAAGCCAGATGAAGAATTTGATTTTTGGTTCAACTACCCCTTTCCAAATCTAGGCGAAGTCATCCGACTCCAAGGGAGGAGTGATCTGCGCATTATAAGCCAGGCTTAGGGAGAAGCCTTGGTGGTTAACAAAGTTCGGAATCAAAAGGTCTTCCCTCGCATCAACAGGAGGGGGAGGGGTACTTAAGATGCGCTGAGTGACCTCAACGGGGATAGACATGGACAGGCGATCTAGATCCCACTGATTCCCCACCACAAGGCTCACCACTTTTCTACGAGACTCGGCCTCAGAGAGGGGGCCATGAACCCACCCCCTGATTTTCCCAATCCCAAGCCAATCATCATGCCAAAAGTCAATCCCATGACCATTACCTAGGCTCCACTTGCTATTTTTACTAAGCAACTCCCATCCCTTACCAATGCTTTTCCAAAGAGGGGATCCATTTTTAAACTGGGTCACATGATTCTGATGAATATATTTTGACACAATACATTCCTGGGCTAGGGTAGAGTTGTTTTGAGCCACTTTCCATCCTAACTTAGCCAGATAAGCAATGTTTATCAGGCTTTGATCCCTAATCCCTAAACCTCCCCAATTCTTAGGCCGGAAGGTCGTTCTCCTATTCACCAGGTGAATCTTCTTCTTACCTTTATCTTCCCCCCATAGGAAATTATTACAAAGTTGGTCCAAGTCCTTAAGAGTCTTACTGGGGAGCTGGGTAGCCTGCATATAGTAGGCAGGGATGGCTGACAAGGTGGACGTAACAAGACACAAACGCCCAGCTTTGGACAAGTAAGCCGTTTTCCACTTAGCTAGACGAACTCTAACCTTATCTACCACAAACTGGACTTGGGACCTAGAAGGACGTTTATGAGATATCGGGAGACCTAGATACATACCAAGGTCCTCATCGGCTTTAACATTTAGGGTTTCCTGGAACAGATGTCTATGGTCCATAAGGGTGTTTGGGGAAAAAATCAGCTTACTCTTGTCCTCATTAACTTTTTGACCCGAGACAGCACAGAAATCCTCGAGGACCTTTCTAACAGAAAAAGCCGTGCCTTCATCCACCCTCCCAAACAACAACAAGTCATCCGCGAAGAGAAGATGAGAAACAAGCACCTTCTTTCTCCCCACCCAAAAAGGGGTCCACTGACTATCATGGCTAGCTCTATTGATATCCTTAGAAAGTGACTCAAGACAAATATTAAACAGGTACGGTGAAATCGGGTCCCCCTGCCTCAGGCCTCGAGAGTGAGTGAAGTGATCAGTCTTTCTACCATTAACCATGATAGATGAAGAGGCTTTAGAAATACAGTCCATAATTAGCTTAATTGAGTCATCATCCATGTCATGAGTTTGCAAGCATTTTCTAACGAAACCCCATTCAACCCTATCATAAGCTTTTTCTAAGTCAATCTTTAAGGCAAACCACCCCCATTTCCTTTTCTTCTTGTTCATAGAGTGAAGGACTTCCGAGGCTACCACTAGATTAATATCCGTGCCTTTCCCCTTGATGAAGCTATTCTGGTTTTTTGAAATCCACGCAGGAATCAAAGGTTTAAGCCTATTTACCAAGATTTTAGTGACCATCTTATACAAGGTGTTACAGAGGCTAATAGGGCGAAATTGTTTGACAGTTTCAGGAGAAGGTTGTTTAGGAATAAGACAAATAAGCGCCTGACACAGCTCCACAGGGACCCTCCCCTCATTAAACCATAATTGTATGTGCTTACACACATCCCGACCCGTAATCTCCCAAGTTTTTTGGAAAAATATAGGGTGGAAACAGTCCGGGTCTGGGGCCTTTAGCGGTTTCATGCTAAACAAAGCATACTTAATCTCCTCGTGAGAAGGGATCCCCCCAACCCTGACAGAACGCTCAGAGGTATTTACATGCTGCACACACGTAATATGATTTGACGTATACAGGTCCCTATAAAATAAAAGAATCAACCTTCTAATACTGTCCTGGTCTTGAACTTCATTTCCCACTGAGTCCCTAAGGCATAAAATACGAGACGCGTTTCTCTTAATAATCACACTTCTATGAAAAAACCTCGTATTTCTCTCTCCCTCTGCTATCCTATCCAAACGACTCTTAGTGCGCCACAACATCTCTTCCTGATCTAAGGTTCGGATCAGCTCCTCCTGGAGATCCACCTCAAGGTTTTGATGAAACACGGATCTAGGGTTTGATTGGAGATAGTCCTGGACCCCTTTAAGGCGGGCCAGGAGAGTATTTTTCTTCCTATACACATTCCCAAACACAAGTTTGTTCCACTCAGAAAGACCCTCCTGCATGACTTTTAGACTCTCTCTGATCTCACGGTCATCCTTAGGCCAAATATTAGCTACCGTTCCCATAAAATTGTCATCAAGGGTCCACATAGGCTCAAATCTAAAGGGTTTTAAGCCTTGGACAAGAGGGGACAATTCAAATTGCAAAAGAATAGGGCAATGGTCTGATGTGACGCACGGGAGATGCCAAAGATTGGCATTAGGAAACATACTAACCCATTCCGGATTAGCCCACCCTCGGTCAAGTCTTTCAAAAATAGGATTCCGCTTCCTTTTATTAGTCCAAGTGAACTTCGGCCCATGAAACCCTATGTCTATCAGATTGCAATTATCCATTTTCTGCTTAAACAAATCCGCCCTACTACGAATAATAGGTCTTCCCCCCAACTTTTCTGTTTGGTTTGTAACTTCATTAAAATCACCTAACACTAGCCAAGGAAGATTAAGATTACATGCAAAACTTTCAAGTTCATCCCATAGCTGCCTTCGAACATTAAACTTTGTACTAGCATTAATAGAAGAAATCACAAAGAAAGTTTTAGAAACCTTTACCTCCATGACGCCGTAGACTCCTTGAGCTCCCTTTCCAACAACCTGGAAATCCAAGAGGTGGGACTTCCAAAGTAAGAGGATGCCCCCCACGAAACCTACAGGATCCACGTAGTACCAAGAGTCAAAGCCCATATCCCTAATGATCCCCGCAACCTTGTCTCTCCCAACCCAAGTCTCAACCAAAATTACAAAGGACGGATAATGCTGCTGCGTAAGTAACCGAAAATTCGGTTTGAAAGAAGGCCTACTTAGACCCCGCACGTTCCAAAACAGCACTGTCATCCCTTGTTGCAATGAAGTTTTCCCCAGGAGCATCCTTAGAATTTCCTCGTTTCCTACTGCCCATGGGTCGATTTCCACCCCGGTGGCCGGAGATGTCCAAATCCGCTTGTGGGGCCACAGAATGGCTTCGGCTTCGCGCGAGTTTTCGCTGCCTTTTCCCGCGGCCCAAGCTACCGTGATCCCCATCTGCTTCGATGGACGTCGAAGTTTTGCACACAACACCCCGTCGGTGTTGCTCATGATCACCATTCTTGCTTCCTGTCTCCCCATCATTACCACGGTTCTTATCAAAGGAAGGAGTGGGGCCGGGTCTAACCACGGCCCGAGCGTTATCATCATCTCTTTGTCCTCGTATTCCTCCCCCACTTCCTGCTTGAGAAACCATTTCACAAATATCCCCAGAATTTTGGGGAGGTGAGCCGCATCCATTAATTGTGGGATGTACGCTGGCCGAAATTCGGAGTTGGCCAACATCATCAGATTGTTCGGAACTTCGGCCTCCACATAAGGGTTGATCATAATTGTCTTCACTTCTTGGAGTGTTAGCTCCGTGAAGTGATCGATCGGGTGTTCGAATGAATCTGGGAGGTAATAGTCTACAAATCCCGTCGTCAGTTCCGGTAGTAAAGGCCTCACCGGTCGAGAGAAAATTACCGGGTCGAGGGTTGAGACTAGGTGGATGCGAGGTGATGGGGGTGGAGAGGGAGGAGGTGAGGGTGGAGGGGGGGAGGAAGATCCACACAAGTTGAGGATTGTTGGGTGCTCCATTCTTGGTTTGGGGTTTTTAGTTTCGGGAGGGAATCGGTAGAGGGGGGGGTAGAATTGGGCACGAGTGGGAGAAAGAGAATTATGGGGTTGGGGAGGTTTTATTGGAGGAGCCGGTGTCGTCGAACCCAAATCCGGGGTTTTTGATCGTGAGACCCCCCTTTTTCGGGAGTAGGGGGTTCGAATTACGTGCATGCAGCTGGGGGGAAGCATGGCGATATGACGTCTCCTTTCCACATTTCGCCATGGGAGAGGGAGACAGAGGACGAACGTCATTTCCTTGCAGGGCCTCGAGCGCCTCAAAAGAGTTAGCAGAGGATTTCTCTCCCTTCCCTTTTCCATTTACGGTTGACTTTGCTTGGGGCCCAATAGTCACTTTGGAGCCTTCTAATTCCTGAGGAAATCTTTCCCCATAGTTTTCCAATGGCCCGGCCCATTTACTTTCTTGATCCACTTAGGTCGAGACTTTGACCTAGAGTTATTCCGCCCACGCCGGGCCCGACTTCGCCCTATTACGAGCCCCGGACCTCACACCAGACTCCGGTATCAGAATTCGGTCTTTCCCCCACGGGATCTGGGATTTTCTCGGAGGTCTTTTCCGTTTCTGGCGTGCTTACTGTGTTTTTCGGACAATTCCTGCTATTATGGCCAACTTTTCGGCACACCATACACAACCAAGGGCTGTCCGTATAGGTAATCTCTTGAGCAAACCCTCCTAACCACGCATGACTCGGAAGTTGCTGATCATCATGAATCAAAGTGCATACCGCAGCATATCTTTTACGTTCACCATCAAGGGAATGGGCGTCGAGTTTCAAAGTTCTCCCTATAGAATTTCCTATACCCTCCAAGATATCCCTCCTAAAGAACTCAAGGGGTAATTCCGGCAATTGAATCCAGATGGGATATTGTGTAATTGGCGTGTTCGAAGGCTTAAATCCTGGTTGCCATTGCTGGGTCCATACCAAAGCTCCCATTATGAACCAAGGCCCACCCACCAATAATTTTGTTCTCTCAACACTAGAAGGGCAGAGAATGGTATAAAACCCTCTCCCCATAGAGGTCATACTCAAGACTCCCTTCCAATTCCACATCTTCGAGAATTCCTTCTTCAAGAAGTCCTGGGAGAAGGATCTCTCGACCACTTTGCAAATTATGGCATCCTGCCAAGGCTTCACCAGTTCCAAGTACTTTTTCGAGGACACATGGATAAAGATTTCCTCCCCTTTAATCAAGTTTTGGTGACATGTCGCAAATGGAAGCTCCGGCAGGCTTAGTGGGCAGAAATCCTCCACTAATTGCAGGTTTCCTTCAGGCACAAGAGCCTCTTTGAACGATTGATGGCTATGCGAGGGATGAGAAGACCCGGCTGGCGGTGGATCGGGATCCGAACGGGCACTTGACTCTCGGTGCATCGACGAGCGCCCAAGGTTGCATGGTTTGGAGGCTACGACGAGGCTTTGAACTTTCTGCCGTAAGGGCGGGGATGGGATCTTTGGCTTGTGGCGGTACTGGTTCTGAAGGAGGGAGAGGGCAGGGTTCTAAAATTAGAGAGGATTCTCTCTCTACCATCTCTCTAAAATTATACGGAACGGGGTTTGTGACACGGCTCTCTATTACTATTAACTTTTTGGTCTCTGCAACGTAGTTTTTGAGTCTGGTTTAATTGGTAAGTTTGTTGTGTTGTCGTCTTGCTCCGTACTACTATACATACTTTTCGAAGCATCGACTTTTTCTCTCTCCCCAAGCAAGTTGCAGTAGTATGTGAGCTTTGTCTTCTGTGCGTCGCCTCAGATAGATTTTCAGAGTGGCATTCTATAGTTTTGATGCATTAATATCCAGAATTTGGTTCTGGATGGTTATCCTAATAGCGAGACGTTTTTGAAGATGCCTAGTTTGAAGGACTATCAAGTCCTAAAAAAAAATTATACTACAGATCTCGTACAACTCGAGTATTGGTTAGAGTGATTTTGCTCCAGAAACACATAAACACTACGGGTCGAATGGCGTTCCCGTTTTATTGACATATTTGGCGAGTTTGAAAACAATTAACCAAAGAAAAAAACCAACCTTTACAAGAGTTTGTGAGGTGAGAGGAAAACATAAACATGACGGGTTCGAAAAAAGTGCGTTATCGTTATGTTGATATATTTGGTGAGTTCAAAAATGATGGAGTTCTTAACTAGAAGAAGGGTTCGAAAAGAATATCACTAGAGGAAAGCGGTCAAAAAGGGCCCAAGGGCTGCGTA
Organism: Beta corolliflora; assembly: GCA_947648045.1. Lineage (NCBI taxonomy): Eukaryota > Viridiplantae > Streptophyta > Magnoliopsida > Caryophyllales > Amaranthaceae > Beta > Beta corolliflora. Next base: position 61,910 of record CANSZD010000410.1, on the reverse strand, counting down.
TTTTGACCGCAGCAATTAGACTAGCAGCCCTTGGTATTTAGGAAGGGCTGCGGTTGTTAACCGCAGCCCTTAGCGCGTTAAGGGCTGCGGTTAAGGGCAAAAACCGCAGCCCTTAACCCAACAAGGGCTGCGGTTAAGGGCAAAAACGCGCTGCCCTTGGTGGGTTAAGGGCTGCGGTTTTGGCCCTTAACCGCAGCCCTTAACCCAACAAGGGCTGCGGTTTTTGCCTTGACCGCAGCCCTTGTGACCCAAAAAAAATAAATTTTTTTTTTTTTTGCATTTTTTTGTTTTAAAATGTTCACAAACAGTTATATATATATAAAAGTATCATTTTTCATTGCAAATTATGTTTTTTACACAATTATACAATACATTACATGTGTAGAGAATATACTCCAAAAATAGATTACCCCTCTTTTCATCCTCACTCCCTTCTTCAACATACTCCAATTTTACAGGCCTGAAAGTATGGTTGTCCATCAAGCCCGATATGCGAGAGTTAGCAGCCCGTTACAGTTCGGACCCCTTGAGTTTGGTGACCCATGGTGGAGTGTAGTCATCAAGATGAACCAAGTGTAGACAGGACTTTGTGGTATTCATTCAAAAACAAATCCAATAACAGCATCTTTTAAATCGAAGTACTATAAATATTATTACCACTCTAAAAAAAAGACAGAAATGTAAGCCCTCACAACGTAATACTTCTAAAGCAGGATGCACACAAGGACATAAAAGTAAAGCAACCATCCAACTCCAAAAGTATAAAACCAAACGATTCTGATTCATGTAACTCAAACAGGATTCCGATTCTTAAAACGCATACATGATTCCAATTCATACTACACAGATGGGATCCCAATTCATACAACACATGTTAGTATTCGGATTCATATAAATTAACCTGGATTCTGATCCATTTAGCTCAAACAGAATTCTCATAAACCCATACTTAGATGCTTTCTGAGTAAAAACAGGGGGGCTTCAGATTAAAGATACAGTAAGTACAAGCACCCAAACAACCAACGTTAATTGGAAGAATTTCAACAAACTTGTTCCTCCTCACCTGTACAGGGAAATGAAGCAAAAACATCTTCAGTTTCTAAAAGGGTAATAATTCTCAACAGCTCAATTTGTGTTGTTTGGTGTAAGTAATGACTCACAAACTCAACTGAAAGAGCCAAAAAACATAAACCGACCATTACCTTTGGGAGGTCAAGAGCGGGCAATGTTTTCCTATTTAAAAGCCGCACCTCCTGGCCTTTCAAGGTCTCTTCTACAACTTCTACGACACGATCAATCTGCTGCACGCCAACTATACTAACTCCTTCAAGCTCTTTTATGTTCCGACTTCCTTGTGGCACACACCCCGCCACGACCGTGGGTTTGTTTGCACTTTTTCCTCTTGAGATAAGAGTATCCATGGCGAGATTGACTTGGTGATTTAACCGTGCACCCGGAACAAATCAAAATTTTGAAACATTATAATACAAGTATATTCTCCATCGGTGTTTAATAGATATGCTATCATCACTGGCTCCTCACGTATTTATCGGCCACAAGTCCGCTCCTCGGGATTGTCACTTAAGGTATACCCATAGGCCGCCACCGACCGGCCATGTACTCACCTGTCACTCGATACATCAAGATATGTCCATAAGCAAGTGTAAGTTGCGAAACTAGAGTAGCAAGTTCCGAGTAGCTCAACGCTATCAATCTTTGAGCATGATGAAACCCGTATCTTGTTAAAAGTATAAAAATAAAAATAAAAAGTAACTCCACACTAAGAGCATGTTCACCTACTCGCTCAATTAGGCAAAATCTTCACTTGCAAGACATCCTCACATAACCGCAGGAGAGAAATGAAGGGAAACTAAGGGCAAAAACTATATATATACATTTTGATTTTGTTTTCTATCTAGACATGTCTCGCCATCATAAAGGGCACAAAGTTGCCACTACATGTTGTCTTGAAAATATTGAGATCATCATATATCTACTCTCATTATGTCTCCCATTCCCAATATCAAGGACAAATCCTTTGCGGTAGAGCTAACCTCAAGTCATCCATAATCCATACTAACTCCGAACCAAAACTAACACAATAGATGTATTAGACACAAACCCCTTCACAAATGCAAGGAATAAGTCGGGAGAAGTTGGAAAGATAAATATCTTAATTGTCGTTGGAGAGGATAGGAGAGCACATTTACTTGCAAAGTGGTATATATTGTGCGGACGTAAGTGGGGAAGGGGTTGGATCATGGTCAACTTGTTACCTAACATTGTCGGTCTAGGAGAGAGTGGCTACGACACTTTCCTTATGAGCTCAATTCTTGGGTATAAAGTCATGAATCATTAGATCATGGCCTTGAACTTATTAGCGGGATGGATTTCTTGGAAGGTGCTATCTATAAGCCCACAAAATCTGTTTCTCAAGGTTTTACCCCTAATCACACTCGGTGGAGTCGGTGCACTTAAGGTTTCATTTTTAGAATGATTCCGAAAGAGTGGAGGCATCCTTTGTTAATAGCCTTCCTCATATTTCCAATCTTTCAAAATCTAAAGTTGCACTTAAATCTCGAATAATGTCGGAAGGGGAGATTCAATTGTTTAAGAGTTTCATATTCACCAAAATCCTAGCGACAAGGAGCAGGATAAATATACCTCCAACTGTGGAGTTGGATTCTTTCAACTACTCTTCCATAGTCAATAAGAGATAATGCTTTTGTGCATTGAACTTATTTTTCCCAAAAAATTATTTTCTAAAGCACGAGGCTTATGTGTCCAGAGCATAATTGCCTCCAAAAGAATTGGTACACGGCTATTTCTTCCCAATATCGAATCCTCTCTCCAGTTCTCTCAAGGTCAAAGCCCTAACCTAGATAGATTTCTCCCTGTCGATGTCCACATACTATGTCTCCCTAGCAAGGATAGATACGCATATGTTTCAACTCCGAAATCAATACAGGTGGTGAATTTTGGTTTTCACTGGACTCTATCATTGACCAACAATCAATATTTGGTTTTGAAGTAGATATAGAGAAGGTACAGTAACCCAATGCTTTCTTAGCCTTATTTTGGTCCTTGACAATCAAAAACTCGTATGTCACCACTGATCTTTTCTTTAGACATGCATAACAAAGGATTTTGCAAGGACTTCTCTTATTTGATAAGTAATTACGAGTAAAGATACAGGGGGGCTTCAGATTAAAGATACAATAATTACGAGTTAAAGGGTTTGACACTTTTCACTTGAGAAACCACATAGCACTCCATGCCAAAGCAACAACTAACCATTCCTTAATTTGTTTGCACAACTATTCACTAGTTTTAGAATGTATTGGGTCCATTTAAAGAATGGTGATACCATAAATTTGTAAGATTTCACAATTTTTATGAACAATAGTTTCTCTAAAGTAATTTTAACAGCAAAGTTGAGACACATGTTTTTGCATGAATTAAGCGATAAAAGTCATGAAAACAACCACTCATATGCACATTAGGGTAGCAAATCCCACAAAAATCCATAAAGGCAAAAAAACAACCACTTAAGTACATATTAGGCTAAGCGATCCCACAAAATCAATAACTAACTAAATTCACCAACTTAAAAATGAAACAAGTAATAAAGGCAAAAAACAGTTCAACAGAGCCAACACCATAATCCCAAAGGGGGCTACAAGGCCCATACTAATTCCTCGAACAATCATCTTCAACTAAGGGGGAAGGGGGATAAATAAGGTTCATCCTCGAACAATCAACTTCGGATAAAAGGGTTCTAATTTCTAAAACATAATTGAAAAATAAGCAACATAAAACCTTGTACTTACTTGCATAGTACTTTCGTTTCACCGAGCATCAATCTTAACATGTCCAATCACTTGAGCATAGATCTACACAAAGGAGTAATCTTCTGTAAATGTCAACAAAAGAAAATGAAATTTAAGGAGACAGTGGATTGCAAGAAAGGAGGGCAAAAGAGCTTCAGTACCATTTTGAAGATGTTGGTTAAAAAAAATATAATAAAACCAAATCAGTTTGCATCCATAACTTATTTCATAAACAGACTATATCATTGCACCAAATATTTCTCAGTCTGACATATAATCTTAGTAGAACATGCAAGAGAACAAAGCATTGTAATGAACACTAGCTACTATCCCCATTCTCCATGTCTGCCAGAAACTGAATATTGTTGCATGCTTAACAACCTTGATTAAAGCAAAGATTACTTATCCCATTCAAACAATTTCATAAAGAATATGATTGAGCCTTGAAGACTCGATGATTCTTTTGTGACTACACATCCTACCATACTCCTAATAGAGTTACACTTTATCTATCCAGCAGAGATACATGTCCAAGCATCAAACTCGATCGTCATCCACACGTCTCGAGCATTGCTCAAAACATAAGCATCTAATTAAATGCAAACTAAAGCCATCATAGATAGTACCAGAACACAAACCAACAGATTAAAAACAAACAAGACATCAAAAATATTATGCATTGAAGTTAGAGTAAACTAAGACTGTCATTAAAAGCTTGCCATTTCACTACCTTAAAACCCCCAAATTTCTGCACCCACCCACCATTTTCATCAAATTTCAACAATTTAACACGCAAATTGGGTAAATTGACAAGAAATTTCTCAATAATCGGTCGCTCCAAAGCACTCATGGGTCTAAAAATTCGGATCTTGGTACTTAACAATATTAGTATCACGACCTAATTCTTTTCGCAAAAAAATTCAGTGAAAATATAAAATCTATAAAAAAAGTGTTGTAAAAAGAGCAAATTGATGAAGCTTCGTCGATAAGTCAAACAACAAAACAACAGCAGCAAAAAGGACGAGAATTAGAAACCAACCTGGTGACGACATCCCTAGGAGGAGGAAAGCTCCCAGAGGCCGCGCGCTCCGATACAAAGGGGTGAGGTTGCTCGAGTGTAGCAACAGAACGAATCGAGAGGAGAGAGCGAAAGAGGCGGGGGCAACGATTCGACATTTGGGAAAGCGAGCTCCGATGAGGGAGACGCGATTCGACAATCTTTGCGAGGACCGTGGTGGCAACGGCGAAACCCAGTGTGGATTCACCGGCGAGAGGAAGAGAGGTGCGAGAGAGACAGCTCTTGCGAACCCTAAACCCTTGCGAGCCATCGCCGACGAACCCTAAACCCTTGCGAACCCTAAAACCTTGTGAGCCCTCGCCGGCGAGCCCTAAACCCTTGCGAACCCTCGACAGAGAACCCTAAACCGCCGGCGAAGAAGGGTGAGAGGGGCGAGAATATGCGGTGAGAGGGGAGAGAATATGCGGTGAGAGGAGGAGAGATGGGTTAATGGGAATTAGGAGAGAGAGAAATGGGTTCAGCGAAGGGAGTAACTCGATTTAGCGGGTTATATCATTTTTGGGTTGTTTAATGGCTGCGGTTAGCCCAAAAACCGCAGCCCTTAATTTAAGGGCTGCGGTTTTTGAATTAACCGCATCCCTTTTATCAATAAAGGGCTGCAGTTTTGGGCTAACCGCAGCCCTTCACTATTAAGGGCTGCGTTTTATAATTAACCGCAGCCCTTGCATTGCAGCACTTGTATTTTTTTCCACTAGTAATGGCGTTCTCGTTTTGTTAAATTATTTGGTAAATTCGAAAAGAATGACGTTCTCATCAAGAAGAAAAAGAAAATCTTGCTGGTTTGAAAAGAATGGCGTTCCTCATCGATTGATATATGTGACAAGAGGTTCGAGAAGAATGACTTCCCTCGTATATTTAATAAGTTCGAAAAGGTTGATGTTCCTATTTGACTAGTGTTTGATGGATTCGAAAAGATTAACGTTTTCATCATCAAGAAAAAGGAAAAATTGTTGAAGCCGACATCGCCGGTTTTGTGCATCTCGACTCCAAAGACGAAAAAATTCCAGTTCATCCGAATCTGGTGCTTATATAGACGATACGTTTTTTACTTTTCCAATCGTATCGTTCGTGAAACTGCCGTTACGATTGCGGGAGGGTGTTGAGGATAACATAGTTATCCTAGTTAGTAGAATATCATATATGATATTATTGTGATAATAGAAGTCTAGTATTAGGAGATATGATTAAAGTTAATAAGATAAAGTTAGGAGATATAGATTATCTATTGTACAACTAGGAGTCTAGTTGTATATATTTTATAGGAGTTTGTGTTTAGTAAGGTTTCCTAACCTTGTACAATAAATACATGATTGATTAATGAGAAAAGGTGTGACCAATATTAAATTGGTATTGGTTGCCACAGAGAAACTTAGCACTTAGCAACCTTCCAAATCTCCGTATCTGTTTCTAATAAGATTAATTCCCTCTTGCCCTCTTTCTTGTGGGCTCCAACGAGAGGAAGGGCATCCACTGGGTCGAGAAACAGATTACTACTTTCCCTAAAGGAATGGGTGGGTTGGGCATCCGTTCTCTTTCTCTTCTAAACCAGTGCTTTCTTATGAAAATAGCTTGACATCTTTTTAGACAACCGACCTCTTTACTTGCTAAGGTTTTTGCTTCTTTTAAACTGTCAAATTATATCTCGAGAGCTTACACTGTCCTACCTAGTGCTTGATGGTCTTGGGCTTTCATGGTATTCGTCGCGGAAAAATCACTACTAAAAGGTTGTGCTTGGAAGATTGGCAATGGCCGTTCCATCCACACATTCTCGGATAATTGGATGTCTGGTAAGATTCCTACTGGAAACTCTTCGTTAACACTTCAACAAGTTTATAATACAAAGGTTTCGAATTTCCTTGATGTCAATACTCAAACGTGGAAATTTGACCAAATTAAGAACTTCTTCGAGTTCAAAGATGTAAAGGATATTTTAGCTATGGAATTTCCTAATACTTCAACGAATAATTTCTTGACCTTGGAAGGCTCGGAGTCGGGAGAATTTACTTCTAAAACTGGGTATGCTTTCCTTATGCAACAATTGGAGTTTTATCAATATCTTGTGCTTCTCTCCTCCAAGGTTTCAAAATTCTATGGCACCTTCCTATCCTCCCTAAGGCTCCGTTTGGTAGGGCGTAAAACATTTTCCCCGGAAAACTGTTTTCCTCTATTTTCAATTTTACATTGTTTTGTTTGCAAAGGAGTGTAAAATCATTTTCCCTTGGAGTAAAATTGCTCTTTCAATGATGGAAAACCATTTTCCCTTCAAAATGAAGGGAAAACTGTTTTCCTTCTCTCTCTCTTGTACACTCCTCTCACTATCTCCTTACTTTCCCTTTCATTTTCCTCTCATTTCATTATTTTCTTACATGGAACCAAACAACGGAAAACTAATTTTAGAATTGTGTTTTCCATTGTAAATTGTTTTCCATGAAAATCATTTTACACTGAAAATATTTTACGCCCAACCAAACGGAGCCTAAATGGAAACTTTTTATATGAAAGCTCGTTAACGATAGCGTTGCAACAAAGGCTCAGCTAGAGCACCGTGGTATTCCTCTATCTCGAGCTTGTGATATATGGCCTCATTATCTTAAGGAGGACTCTAGCCACTTATTCAAATCCAGGCCCGGCTCAATACCGGTCCAACCGGTTCATTGGAACAGGGCCCCAAAAAATTGGGGGCCCAAATTTGGTTGGCAATGCAAATGGAAGGAAAAAGGAAAAAAAGAAATCAAGCGCATACTCACTGCAACTCGCAAGACGGCAAGAATGAGACTTTCTATCTTCATCCTTCCACAATTCTCTCTCCTCTTCTTACCTAAAAATTCCCAAAAAATCATAATATTATTCAACTTTCCATATTAAATTTAATAATCACTCTCTTTATTCAAGGAAATCATCTCATTTCCAATCTTAATTGTAGCCAAAAAAAGCTCAATTTCATTACTTATTGTATATTTCCAATTCTCCCCAAGAACAACAAAGATGAAGATTTCTAATGAGAAGAAAAACTTTTGCTTTTTATTTGCGATTCAGATTCAACTCCTCTCAACTAAAATCTAAGTAATCGATTTTTTTATCATCCAAAAAAAGACTCAAATGGTGGTTTACAAATTACAATATGGGAAGAACAAAGTCTTCAATTTTGATTGTGGGAGGTCCGGAGGTGAAAAATCAAGAATTATTGTGCTAATTAGTTATCAAAGTCTTCAATTTTAAGGTAATTTCACTTTCTTTTATACCATTTTTCTAGTAGAGGTTTAAAGCAATTCTGAAACTTTATAATGTGAAATTAAAATTTATAATATGTAATTCTTATAATTTTGATCTTCTCGCGTATTTCTCACTACTAGTTTTGGATATCTTGGTTTCTCTCTATTGAGTGTTGTCTACCACCAATTGGTATTCTTATCAGCAAATCTGCACGTATATCGTTGTTTGGATGCAAATCAAAAAAGAATGTTTTTATGTTGTTTTCAGTTAGATAATCATGTTTAAACTAAGGTACATTTTTCATATTTCATCACACCGACCGTTCTGCGGTGAATTAGTGATAACAAAGCGGTGCTATAAAGTTAGCAAGTACCTTAAGTAGTTGTACAGGTAGCGAGTTTCAATCCTGTGTTTCTTGTTTGAGTGTTGATTTAGAACATAAATTGGAAGGCTTTTGGGGAATGAGCTCTTTGTTTGTAGCTTATGTTTATGTCTCGATGAGTTTCGTAGGTGTCATGACACTAGTGAAAAAATTAATAGAGTTTCGGTGGACAATTTCACTTCAAAGAATGCTAGAAGGATGGTTTTGTTTAAATAAAAGATCTTACTAGTTTGATTTTTTTAGTTTTTTGGTTTATTTATCAAACTGTAAGGAATGCTTCATAACAAATAATATATAAAAAATATTACAATTTCTTCTTTATAATTGTTTTTTCGGGCTCATTTTAATGGATAGCGCGCTCCATATTTCATGAGGCGCCTGTTCAAATCCTGTGGGTTTGCCAAGGCAATTTGGCAACAAATCCACTCAAACTCTCCTTAAATCTAGATGATCCCCTTCTATATAAAGAATGGATCATCAACTATATCCTGCTTCTCCATAGCGAGGATGGTATATTGGTATCTCCAGTGATTGCATCAAACTCTTCACTTGTACTCTTTGGTGGCTTTGGACCCATCGAAATGAGCGGGTTTTTCATCATGTTTCTGCTGATGATGGGATGGTTCTACAAAATGTCACTTTATATAATTCGGCAAAACCATCAAACCCTGGGTTCCTTGTCCTTCTTGTCTAATCTCCATTTTCTCCACCTCCTGAAGTTGATAATCCCTTCCCTCTGTTTTTGCATCTTGTCAACCTTGGTAAAAATAAACATGGTTATCCAACACATACCATCCAAATTGATGGATCTTGGAAAAAACGCTCTCATAGTATGGGTATTTCTTAGCTTCTTAATCAGACACACATTGTTTCGCATAGAGGTGGGGCTGCTTTTAGCGTCGCTCAGTCTGCTATGCAAATAGAGGCTTTGGCTTTACGATGGGGGGCTCGGTTGATATCCTTCTCTTAGCTTGAAATCGCACTGATGCTTCTAACCGTGTTTTTACTCTTACAGGGAGAAACGAAACAACATATTCAACTTTGTCGGACACTTCAGGAAATCAAGACTATCACTGCTACTTTTCAATGGTGCATCATACATAAAGGAACTCGCCAGTTCGTTGCTGAAGCACACAGAGTAACCAGTGTGCTAACTCCTTATCTAGTTTCTATACTTCTATGTAAATTATGCATGTGTAAAAAAAACTTTACCTAAACCTATTTTGTGTTATATGATAATTGATATGGTTAAGCTATTATTAATATCAAAACTTTTTGTCAAATAAGGCCTATTAAAATAACTATTTTTGTTGTTTAAAAGATAACTTTTGTTTGTTACTTCAAACCATTTCAATATTTTACGGCCAAAAAGTCTATTTTCCAGCCTTTTTACTCTTTTTACCTCCATTTCTCATTAAATGGAAACCAAACAAGTTTATTGTCATTAAACTTTGGTGAGAAAGGGAGGGAAAAAAATCAAGGCCGGAAAATAGACTTTTTGGTGGGAAAATGTTGAGACAGTCTGAAGTAACAAACGGAAGTAATATAATAGGTTTTTAAATACAAATTTTTTTTATCAGGTGTTTCCCAACAAAATAACTATTTTAATAGGTGTTATCTAATAAAAAGTTTTTAATATTAACAACAAGTTTTGCATAACTATGTTGCTGATGATATGATTGTTAATTAGAATATATTTCTATATATTTAGTTTTGTAAATATAGCAAGTGTATATCTTGTATCCCTGATTTGTAGGCCTTGGTTATGGCTTTGTTTGTTGTACATATATAATGACTCTTAGTCAATGATAATGATTATGGAAAATATTATCTTTTGATGATCCTACCCTATATTGGAGTCTTGCTGGGGTTCTAGAATATCTTACTTTTACACGGTCGGACATCTCTTACGCTGTTCAACAGGCTTCTTAACATATGCATGCTCCTCATGACAGCCACATGAATGCTCTTAAGTGTATTATTCGGTACATTCAAGGTACTCTGGATCATCGTTTACATCTCTACCCCTCTTTTATTTCTTCTTTGGTACCTACCGATGTTGATTGGGGGATAACCCGACACACGTCGCTCTACTTCGGCTACTATGTATTTCGGGTGATAATTTGATTTCTTGGGCGTCCAAGTGCCAACCTAGCTACTCTATCCGTTACAAAGGCCGAGGCTGAGTATCGTGGTGTAGCCAATGTTGTCTCTGAATCTTGTTGGCTACGCAACTTACTTCTTGAACTCCATTGTCCGTTAAACAAAACAACAGATAGAGTATAAAACTACTCTTGGGGCTTCAACCCACTACTACATTTTGAAGCAAATGCAACACTCTAATGCAACAGTTAAGGCTAATGCAACACTCTATTGCAACGTTGAAAGCTAATGCAACGCCTTCGCAATGATTAAAGGCAACCGTTGCAATAGGTAGTCAAATGCAACGGGCATTATAGCTATTGCTACGGTTTAGATTAAATCGTTGCATTAGGTGATAGATCATTGCATTTGACGATTAATGTAACACCAACCAGATTATAATATAAAAAAAAGAAAGACCAAGACCCCCTTAAATGAGTTATTTCTCATCTCTCTCTTGTGTCTTCGGTTCTCCCAAAACCCTCGTTTCTCTCTCGCCCCTCATCTCCCTCTCTTCCTCATGCTTGCTTTGCTACCTCCGCCGTCGACGCCTTTGCCGGCGTTTTCTCGGCTCGCCGAAGCCGTGTTATTGCTCCGATCCCCGTGTTATCCTCTCTTATGTTCGATGGTGGTGCAAATGCTCGTATCCTCGTTCTTTCTCGCTATCCCCGCCGCTTCGACACGCCCGTCCTTTTGTGGTGGTGGTTCCGCTCGAGCGCGGCCTGTCGAGAGGTGCCATACTTCCTCCTTCCTCTTTCTTCAAAATTGTTGATGCTTGATTTAGTTTGATGTTGAAATTTTCATTATTGTTGGACGGTTAAGGTAAAGTAGAATAGGTTGATTTATGAAATTTTTTTTTTTTCTGATTTTCTTTGCATAATCTAGTGAGCAATTCGAGAAATAGGTATGAAGAGTCCTTGCTTAACTTGACTTGATGGATTGATTATGCTAATTTGTGTCTCGATATAATTATAACGTCTTATGTAAATTCGAATTTATGGAAGTTGGATTTCGCTATTAGTTAATATTAGGAATATTCTCTTGGTCGGTTATGAATGGTGTTAAGATGAGATTCAAAGGAGGATAGAGATTTCAAAATAAATAAAGAACTTATGTTATGTCAATGTATTCGAAATATAGCGATTATGTTAGTCGATAATCTAATTGGTATTATGCTAGTCGATTATGTTGCTGCTCAAATCGAACTAACTTTTTTTTTTGGGCCTTTGATTCATCTTCACCCTCTGTGCAACCTTTGATATTATTGTTGTTACCCATGTCCTTGGGAAGCTCTAGCCGTGGCATCAAAACAGTACTCGATTTCACAATAGCAGCAGTTGTGTGCCATGAACAACAAACATTAGAAAACATCACAAAATCCTTGGAATTTCTCCGGACACTTCGTGCTATAATCTCCAACATCTCGGGTAAAAGTTCCGCCCAATCGTGCACCTTAGTTAGATATCAATGTATGTTAACTTTTGAGATTCACTTATTAGCGACACTAGTCTCGGTAGCTAATGATCGCATTTGTGTGTCAAACCTTAGAACTTAATTGTACAAACAATGAAAATAAAATATGATTTCTCGTATGAGTTGTGAGCAGCGTCGGCTCATGGCCTCCCTAAATCTTTATATAGAGGAGTAACTAATCCTAATTGAAATAGCCTAAAAGCTTTTCTCACTCCTCTAGCTTCTTTATGTGTGAGCTAGCTTTTGATATATCCAAATTGAAAAAGTTGTATTTAAGTCTTTGTTATCTTACGTACAAAGCTTTCTCAACTCCTCTAGCTTCTTTACGTAGATTAGTTTTTCTTGTTCATAGCTTTAGCTTTATTCTTATCTCTTTCAACCACTTGGTATTCTGCCTAAACAACTTATGTTATGTCAATCTTGCAATAGAGTTGATTATGAGTTCTTAATTTAGTTTCATAAAATTTGTTAGTCTAGTCTTATTAGTGGTGCCCTCTTATTAATGAGAGTCGGTGACGAGATAATGAATAATAGTCCATTGTTATATGTTGTTAGTTTATCAACTTAGCTTAGAGAATGTGAACATTGACAGAGTTTAATGTTTATTCAAACTAAAAGTGTAATACTATATGTTCTTAGTGTCTTAAAAAACTTCAACCAATAAATGAATTAATAACCTTGCTAATAATATCGAAAGAGTAATTAGTTCAAATAAAGGAACTTTGTTATTAAGCTTAGATGTTTGTTTCGAGCTTGTTTACTTCTACTACCAAAGAATTATGGCCCTTTGAAGTATTATAACACCTCGTAATTGCGTGTTCATCATGAAATTTTGGAGAACATTGTTGTTATGTCTTCTTTATTTTTCTTTTTCTTGATCTCCCGTGCATGTCGGATGATCAATTTTTTTTATCCTTGTTGTAGATATACTTTAGGAAATGCTGAATAGCGACTGTGTATCTCGACATTCATGAAGAATTTAATGACAGTCTCAGATGCCTTTAATCTCGGTGTGCAAGAACTGTTACTTGACAATGTCAAAAGAGTCCAAAATTTTGGTGAAAGTGAGGTTTCATCTAGAGGTGGTGAGGAAATGGCTGAAACTGCATTCGAAGATTTCGGTATTGACAATCATGGTGAAATGAACCCTGTAGATCAGTGCTACGTTCGTCACTTGCGCGATCTCGCTTATCTGCTACTAAGAAGGTACTATATTTCTCACATCGAGAAATTAGCTTCTGTTAATGTGCAGTTTATGTGTGTTACTTCAAGTAGTTTTTTATTCAGAAAATTTATTGTTAAACATTTAATAGAGGTATAGCAACGTCTACTCTTGAACTTATTAAGAACTATGAACTTAACCTTTTGATTGTGTTGTAGTTAAAATTTGAGTGTTTTCTGGAATAGTGAATATAATTCTAAGAATATGGAGGTTGTTGAAGGTGGTTGAACTAATTATGGACTAGATTATCAAGGTTGAGTTCATAAAGGGATTTGAGTTTAATTTTTTATAAAGAGATTAATATAAGAAGTCAGGTTGTTTGATTTATGGTCACTAAAGTAAGTTAGTACGTGAGATGAAACACGTGGTTTTCGGTAGGCAAACATTAATAAGTAGAATAATCATCCCTTAGTCTATCTTGCCTCATACTCTCCATTTTTTATCTATTGATGGTTCTCATAATCCTCGGCCAATTGGGAAAACATCTATCTTGCGTGTTGGTTCTGAACTTCCAACTTGACTGCCAAATTGTCCAACTTGCAGGTACATTTGTTTTGTGATAATCTTATTTAGTTGAAAGTTGTGCTAGTTATGTTTTGGTTTTGTGTTAAGCATTTAAATTAGTATCATAATGTTTCATCTTTAACTAATTTGATTAAACATCTTTGAATTTGCAGGTGGTCTTAAATGAAGAAATGAAATGCCACGTTCAATAAACTAGTTGTTCATTGGAAAGGCATGGAAGCACTTAAGATGTAGAGTGATTTAATTGTTTGGAGCATTTTATATATAGAAACTGCAAAAACATGAATTTGTTTAGTATATTTGTTAATAGATCGATTTGTGATTATGTACTTTCTAAATTTGCCCATGGGCGTGAATATCATATGAATAATTTTTCATTTGGGTATAAAATTCCGAAAAAAAAATTGATATATAGTTTTATATATATTAATCTACTACTATTACAAAACTACGAAGGTATTGTAGTTGCATTAGCTATGGAGGCATAAGGCATTGCAATAGGTGCTAAAATTAATATGTATGGAACCGTTGCAGTAGATGTAAAATTGGGACACAAAATGAGTAATAGAGGCGTTGCAATAGCTATTGGATCGCGTTGCACTAGACATAGAGGCGTTGCAATAGGGTGTATAGCTAATGCAACGACTATTGACACCTATTGCAATGGCTTTCTAGTAGTCGTTGCAATAGGCCTAAGAACCGTTGCAATAGGCCTAATGCAACGGCGAGCACAAAGAATCTGGTTGTTGGACCGTTGCAATAGCTTTATTGCAACGGTTTTTGGTTCTATTGCAACGGTTTTTAAGTGTTGCAATAGCTCATTTATGTAGTAGTGACCATCAGCTTAAATTTTTGGTTGAGTTGGTCCTTTGACATGGTATCAGAACCCGCGTGACATAAAGGTCACGGGTTCAGATCTCATCCATCCCTCCTTTCTAAGTGGAATATTCAGCGCTAGGTATGAGGGAGGCTTGCGGTGTATCCACACTTCAAGCCCAATGGGCTCTCGCGTGAAGGGGCGTGATAGAGTATAAAACTACTCTTGGGGCTTCAACCATCAGCTTAAGCTTTTGGTTGAATTGGTCCTTTGACAGCAACTCTTGTATATTGTTGATAATGTGAGTGCGATTTATCTCTCGGGTAATCCAGTATAACATCAGCGTACTAAGCACATTGAAATGGACATCCATTTTGTCCGAGAAAAAGTAGTACGCGGTCTTGTTCGAGTTCATCATGTACCCTCTCGATATCAGAGTGCAGACATTTTTACTAAAGGTCTTCCCTTAGTTCTCTTTGAGGATTTTCGAGACAGTCTCAGTGTGTGCCTTCCTATCGCGGGGAGTGTTAGAATATATATTCTATATATTCAGTTTTGTAAATATAGCAAGTGTATATCTTGTATCCCTGATTTGTGGCCTTGTGGGCCTCGGTTATGGCTTTGTTTGTTGTATATAGTGACTCTTAGTCAATGATAATGATCACCGAAAATATTATCTTTCAATGATAATGTATGGTGACCGGCGTTTTGAGAGGTGAATGCAATAGAGGTGTTCAATTTAAAGTTTAAACTATGAGAGATGAAAGGTTGGGGTTTGGCGTCAGGTTGTGAATTGTGATACTTAATATTTTGGATGCGCTTTTACAATAAATAGAAGAAGAATAAAAATGCGTTCTAAAAGTCGCTTGCATTTTTCTAACGCTGCTTAAACAGAACTCTGACTTTGCTTGATGATTGGAAGTACTAAGTGTCACTTTCCTAATTCCTTTGTAATGTTAACCTCTTCGAATGAAGTAAGTGCTAGTTTAAATTCTTGAACTCAAAACGGACTGCTTTTTTTTTTTACTTCAACTTACCCTGACAAATAAATTATTCATGCAAAATCTCATACGCCAGAGACAGTTTTATTGTTCTTAATTAAAAGAAAGTTTTCTTGTTGCAGAAGTCATTTATTACTTTCTTGGTAGGGTCGGACGTTCAAAATCCTTACTGTATGGGTATAACCCAAGTACGTTAGCGGACCACTGTGGTAAGTCCGCGAACGCCATAACGGACGCGAACACTGTAAATGTCGCCCACAACTCTAACAAGTCAGCACATCAATATGGTCCCGACAACGTTAGCGGTCGCCCAACAAGACAAAAATAAGGGAATCTTCCCAACCGTCGGGAGCACCACGACCGTACACGTGTAAAAGGATTACGCACCTCGGGTGAATAAGACTTCTATAAATACCCCACTACTACTATTCTCGCGTACATTCTCTCACACTCGAAATTCTTATCTCTCTCTCTACTTTCTCTCTCAAATCCTATTTGGACACGTGCTGACTTGAGCGTCGGAGGGGGTTTCCTCGCATCCCCCCCGAGGGTAGTTCACGTTTGCCTCTTGTGCAGTTATTCACTAGCGGAGTCTAATCCAAATCTTTGACGGACTTCTCTCGAGACCGCCAACCGTTTCAACACCGAAACAACTTGGCGCTAGAAGGAGGGGCTCCCATCTTTGTGAACGCCATCATGGAAAGAGCAAACAATGACAGCCGTGATCCATCAGAGTTTGAAACCGGCCGAGGGATCCACGCCCGTCATTACGGGACCACTCGGTGCACCTCGCTTTAACATCGGGATGACCGAGAACGTCAATGAACAAAGAAACTCCGGGAACAATGTGTCTCAGGTAAACACCGGTAGCGGATCATTTAACCTCGGCTCAATTAAGCCAATTCTCCCCGAGCAGCCTACAAACCGTAGCGTCTTTCATCCAAATGTTACAAGCGGGAACTCGCCCTAACAACACCCCCCACTCCTAATGCGAGGGTCGGTCGGCTTCGTCGGCGTATGTCGACCATGAATGGTCGCAACGTCGATGGCACCCCGTGAGAAGAATACGGACCTTCAATCGGGAGGGACGCCGATGGAAAGGCAAATTGAGGACCCGAGATTATGAGGAAGTCATCCTAGAAACCGAGGATCTCAAGCAATTCCGAAGATAAGAATCAAAGTCGTTCTCGTCGGGAACACAAAGATCGGTGGCGCAAGCAATTATTCTCGTCGGCGGGCATTTATTGATCAAGACTAAACAGTCTCCTTTCATTCCAGAAATCATGAACCACCCCATGCCGAGAATCAAGATGCCGTCCTGCAAGTATGATGGCACCTCAGACCCAGACGATCATGTGGCCGCTTACGAGGGGAACATGTATTTATACACTCAGGTGGACGCTATCTGGTGTAAGGTTTTCCCATCTACTTTGACCGGGATTGCCCAGACTTGGTTTAAAAGCATCGTGGCTGGTAATGTTTCTAGTTTTTCTCGACTTTCATCTATGTTCAAGCACTCACTTCGTAAGTAATAGGCGCGCGAGCGCACAACCGGCGAGTTGTTATCTATCAAGCGTAGGGAAAATGAGAGCCTCGCGAGATTTCGTCGGCCGTTTCAATGCTGAGGCGGTCACCATTCCCCGCCTTTAGCAGGACGTGGCCGTCTTAGCTTTGATGACCGGGCTGAGGGAAGGATCCGCGTTTAGAAGTTATCTGGGCCGTAAAACCTTCACATCCCTTGAGCCAGTCTTGAGGAAGGCAAACGATTTCATCAGGGGGGAAGAGTTTGACAAGGCCGCAAGCAGCCAAAGTCGTGAGCCGGAAATGAAGAAGGATGATAAGCAGAAGAAAGAAAAGGGTCGTGAAAATGATCGCGGTCGGGATGAAAGGAAGCAGGAATCAAATGTGGTCAAGAAGGGAAATGACCGCGAGAAGAATGACCGCGAAAGGTTCGAGTACAAAGATAAATTCGATACATATACGCAGCTCACGACCTCAAGGGCTCAGATATATCAGATGAACAAGGACAGTGATAAATGGCAACGTCCTAAGCAAATGTTTCATAAAAACCGTGACAAGAGCAAGTGGTGTGACTTTCACGGTGATCACGGTCACACTACTGAGAATTGCAGGCACTTGAAGGATAACCTGGAGGATCTGATAAGACGGGGTAACTTCACTCAATACAAGGCACAGTCAAAGGACGGAGACGTGGTAAAGCCTAATAACCGGAATGTGCAATCGCGGATTGCTGAGATCCATGTTATAAGTGGCGGTCCAATTCATGGCGGCAGCGTCAATGGGGCCAAGGCAAGCCTGAAGGAATTCAGGCACGAGGTCAATTTCAATGAAAGCATGCAGTGGAGGAGGCCGCCAGTAATGCCCGCCATGTCTTTCACGGTTGACGATGCAAAGCATGTCGTCTACCCTCATGATGACCCTCTGGTGGTCACGCTGAAGGTGTCAAATTGTTTAATCCACAGAATTCTGGTAGACGGAGGAAGTTCCGCAAATATTTTATACTTCTCAACTTTTGAAAAGTTGATGATTGGCAGAGAGCATCTGAAGCCTATTCGTTATCCGGTAATAGGTTTCACGGGAGCGTCAGTGATTCCCGAGCGATTGATAACCCTGCCGGTCAGGGTAGGAGAAGATGAAGGCGCCAGAGACGTAATGGCAGAATTTTTGGTAGTTGACGTACCAGGAGCTTACAATGCAATTATTGGACGCCCTTTCATCCATGACGTCCAAGGAGTGGTGTCAACTTATCATTTGACTATGTTGTACGTTTCCAATCTCGGGACGACAGCAAAGTTGAGAGGAAATCAAGAAATGGCAAAATCATGCTACCTAACAAAGATTAAAGCAACCAAGCAAGGCGAGTGCCTAGAAGAAGAATTGAATCCGCCAACCAGGAAACAAAGGCGAGCTCAGAGGAGAGCTCTGGCGAATGAGGAAGGATCCGAGAAAGGGGATGAGGAGATGGATGTTTTAATGGAAGAGCTGGAATCCAGGCCTGACGATACTCCAAGGCCCAACCGGATGGAGAAACAAAGCAGAGATGCCGGCAGATGATCCCAAGAAGGACAAGGATCGTTGGAATGACATGGACCCAAAGGTCGTGGTCAATCTCGGTGACTCTCCTAAGAGAAAACGCGGACGTCTTCGCGTTCTCGGCGGATGAGATGCCGGGAATAGACCCGCCGTGATGGTACATCGTCCGAATGTTGACAAAGACTGTCCGGCACGTCGAGCAAAAGAAGCGAAATTTTTCGCCCGAAAAGAACAAGGCCATAAAAGAGGAGGTTGATAAGCTATTGTCAGCCGACTTCATTGAGCCATGCGATTACCCGTAATGGTTGGCCAACGTAGTCATGGTAAAAAAAGCTAACGGCCAATGGAGGATGTGCGTGGACTTCACGGACCTCAACAGAGCTTGCCCGAAGGATTGTTATCCGCTACCGAGGATAGACCAGCTAGTAGATTCCACTAGCGGTCATGCGTTACTGAGCTTTATGGATGCCTTCTCGGGCTATCATCAGATCAGTTTGCTCGAGGCCGATAGGAAAAAAGCTGCGTTCATCACCGATTGTGGAGTATACAATTATAAGGCGATGCCGTTCGGGCTCCGCAATGCGGGGCGACCTATCAAAAGCCGGGTCGACAAAGTGTTCGCGGATCGAGGGGGAGGAATATCGAAGCATATGTTGACGACTCCATCGTCAAAAGTAAAACTGACCGCGAACATTTGGACGATCTGGAAGAGACCTTCAGAACTTTGAGGAAATATAAGATGAAGCTCAACCCAAAGAAATGTGTCTTTGGGGTGAGAGTAGAGAAGTTTTTAGGCTTTTTGGTAAGTAAAAGGGGAATTGATGCAAACCCAGACAAAGTCCAAGCCATTGTCGACCTGCCTGAGCCAAAAAGCGTCAAGGATATTCAGCGGCTAACAGGGAGAATGGCGGCCCTCACTCGATTCATTTCAAAATCAGCAGACAAAGCTTTACCTTTCTTTGCACTGCTAAGGGGGAATAAGAAGTTCGAATGGGGAGAGGAGCAAAGCAAAGCATTCCTGGCGGTAAAAGAGCACTTGAAGAAGCTACCCACCATTACAAGGCCCGAGACTGGAGACGTATTACAACTATATATCTCGGCCTCGCCGAAGACAGTCGCGGCCGTGTTATTGGTGGAAAAAGAAAAGAGGCAGCAGCCAATATACTTCGTCAGCCACATCCTTAACGGGCCAGAGAGCCGTTACCAGTTGGTTGAGAAAATGGCTTTGGCCGTGATAATCGCCGCTAGGAAGCTAAGACCATACTTCGACTGCCATCCCATTCAAGTTTTAACCAACCAGCCGCTAGAAAAAGCGTTGCAAAAGATGGATAGTTCCGACCGCTTGCTGAAATGGGCCGTTGAACTATCGGAGTATGATATACAGTATAAGCCCAGGACCGCTATCAAAGCACAGGCCCTGGCAGATTTTATTGTGGAAACCTCATATGAGGAAGAAGAAGTGGAGCAAAAGGAAACCTGGCTACTGGAGGTTGACGGATCTTCCGCTGTTAGCGGATCCGGGGCAGGTATAAAGATGACCAGCCCCGAAGGAAATTCATACCAATACGCCATCAAGTTCGCTTTCCGCGTCAAACAACGAAGGAGAATATGAAGCGACGATTGCGGCTTAAGAATGTGTTTGGCGGCGGGCGCCAAGAAAGTACTCTTGAAGACAGACTCGCAGTTGGTTAGCGGTTAACTAAGGGGAGAATTTGAGGTCAGAGAGGCCAACATGATAAAGTACGTGGAAAGGGCCAGGGAGTTGATTGCTCAGTTGAATCATTTTGAGATTCAAGCAATACCTAGGGCCGAGAACTCAAAAGCAGATGCATTATCCAAGTTGGCAAGTTCTGACTCATTCAGCATTGAAAGAACCGTCACGGTGGACATCTTGAAGGAGAAGAGTATAACGGAAAAAATTTGTGACCGTTAGCATCATAAACCAAAGAGGGAGTGGTTTAGCGAGCCGGTGGCATACAAGTTGATCGGGACGCTTCCCAAGAATCCTTCGCCCGCTAAGAAATTGAAGCAACAAGCGAGCTGGTACGTTATTTATCAGAATGAGCTGTACAAGAAATCATTCAGTTTACCTCTGCTTAAATGCGCAACCGCATGGGAATCCGCAAAGATCCTTGAAGAAATACATGAAGGTATATGCGGCAACCATATTGGCGGAAAGGCTTTGGCACTAAAGGCATTGAGAGCAGGATTCTATTGGCCAAGTATCTTTGGCGGCGATTCCCGAGAGCTACGTTAAAAGATGTGATAAGTGCCGAGATACGCTCCCGTCATTAACGAGCCGCCCAACGATTTGCAGCCTATCCTATGCCCGATCCCGTTCGCACAGTGGGGGAATGAACATCTTGGGACCGTTCACCACACCAACCGGGGGAGAAAGTTCCTAATAGTGGGAATTGATTACTTTACCAAGTGGATAGAGGCAGAGCCGACAGCAAAAATCAAGGCAAATCAGGTCAAGAAATTCATCTGGCAAAACATTATGACAAGATTTGGGATCCCCATGGCTATCGTCTTTGATCACGGTGTCCAATTCGATTGTCGTCCTGTACAGGCCTTCTTAACGGAATTTCGGGTAAAATTTGCATACTCAGCCGTGTGCCACCCTCAGAGCAACGGACAAGCAGAGGCCGCGAACAAGCAGATCCTAAACGCCTTGAAGAAAAAGCTTGATGAATTTAAAGGAGGATGGACTGATATGGTTCCGGCAGTGCTATGGTCAAACAGAACAACGGAGAAAGAAGCAACGGGAGAGAGCCCATTCAAGTTAGCCTTCGGTGCAGAGGCGGTGTTGCCAGTAGAGGTGGGGTTACCCTCTTACCGGATCAAGCACCAAGACCTGCAAAGGAATGACCAGGCACTTAGGGAAGACCTAGACTTCTTGTCGGAAACAAGGCTCACGGCAGAACTGAGAGCAGCCGCTTACAAAGACAGGATCAGCAAGGCTTACAATAAAAAAGTCATGGAAAGGCCATTAGATGTTGGTGACCTGGTCCTTCGCAGAACAGCGGCCACTGGCAAGGCGCATATTGAGGGAAAGCTGACTGCTAACTGGGAAGGTCCCTACATCATAGCCAAGAAGATTGCTCTCGGTTCCTTCATTTTAAAGAACATGGATGGCAAGGA
Organism: Beta corolliflora; assembly: GCA_947648045.1. NCBI lineage: Eukaryota > Viridiplantae > Streptophyta > Magnoliopsida > Caryophyllales > Amaranthaceae > Beta > Beta corolliflora. The sequence goes on along the minus strand of CANSZD010000410.1, from coordinate 40,029 downwards.
GCTTAAAAATTGTTGGAATGCTAGCGTCCTAAAGACATACTATGTTTGAGTTACTTAATGTAATAGGTCGAGAACCACCCTTAATTACTTAAATAATGCAAGCTTCTGTTAGCAGTTCACCAATTGTCTTATTATTTTCATGTACATTAATCAAAAGCCATATGACAAAGCTCAAAGTACATAAACGGTCATATGACGGACCTAATACAAATCAAAAGCCATATGACAGGCTCAAAGTACATAAACGGTCATATGACGGACCTAAGTACAAATCAAAAGCCATATGACAAAGCTCAAAGTACATAAACGGTCATATGACGGACCTAGTACAAATCAAAAGCCATATGACAGGCTCAAAGTACATAAACGGTCATATGACAGACCTAGTACAAATCAAAAGCCATATGACAGGCTCAAAGTACATAAACGGTCATATGACAGACCTAGTACAAATCAAAAGCCATATGACAGGCTCAAAGTACATAAACGGTCATATGACAGACCTAGTACAAATCAAAAGCCATATGAGGCTCAAAATGCGCTAACGGTCATATAACAGACCTAGCACAAATTAAGCCATATCAGGCCCATGGTGCGTTAACGGTCAGATGACAGACCTAGCACGTTACAAAAGCCATATAAAAGATTGGCGGATAATCAGACGATAATTATCGTTGGCAAATAAAAAGATTGGCGGACAATCAGACGATAATGAAAGCGACAAAAACGCAAGATATAAAGTACTTTCCCATAAAATAAAAGCTACTGGCTTGGCGGCCAACTACAGGCAAAACGATGGCAGCCAAATAAAAGGCTTTTAGTTGGAATTGTACTTATAAAATTAAGAAACGTTAGCGTTTACAAATGCCAACATGGACCGAATAAAGAGTTGAAATATTCAAAAATTACAACTATAAACTGTTAGAAGAACAGGAAGAGCTGAGAGAAGGCCGCCAAAAACTTCAAGAGGGGGGACGTCCTCGGTTGGTGCTCCCTCCGCTAGTTCCCGGGGGTTCGCATCCGCTATAGCGTCCTCATCAGCAAACTTCGGATCCCCCTCAATAGGAGTAAGATACTGGCTGGCAGCATGAACGTCCTCGATCACATTCCAGTCAAATCCTGGAACGGCCTTGCACACACACCTCATGGCGGCAGTCCATCCCCCATCATACCTCTTGTGGAGAGCCGCCACATATTCATCAGATTGCTGAAACTCAAGCAAATGCCTTAGCGGCCCCTAATCTCAGCTTCAGCGGCAGCATCCAGGACGGCAATATCCTTCTCAGTTTGAGCCGTGTCCAAAGCCTTGGTTAACGTATGAACGTTAGCTTCAGTCTCCTCCAGAAGAGATGTTCGCGTCCTCAACGTTACTAGCTCATCTTCCTGGGCTGCCAACTTCTCCTCTGCATCCTTCAGCAGGTCCTGGCAAGTCTCTAATGATCGCATACTGTCCGCCGCCTTCCGGTACTCAACATACTGCTCTATTAGTTCAATGGCGACATTGTTGGCCCGCAAAGAGGAAAGGAAAACGTCAGAAGGAACAATAATAAAAAAAAAGAGAGGAAAAATAAGTGAACAATAATAAAACTAAGTACAAAAACGCACCACAAGTTGGTCATGAGCCAGCCTTGCAGCAGGAGTTACCAAGGATCCTGCCGGCCTGTCTAATGGCAGCTGCATGCCTTTCAGAATACGGTAGGCAAGAATGCCACCGTTCTCGGGAATATCGGCATACAGCGACTCATCTTCCCTGATGTCCCAATCAGGTTGATAAATCTTACCGGGAACGACGGATCGGCGAGCAAAGGAGGCTACCACAGCATCACTTAGCGGTACCTATTTCTTCTCGATCCACTCATGGTACCGAGAGAAGATGCTGGGAGATAAGCTAGACAGAAAGCTGGGCATGGTAATCAGCTCCCGAATCTTCTCACGGATGGAGGAGTAAGAGCCTGACAGCCAAGAGGCGCCGCTAATATGTTCTGGACCAGTAGCCGCGACAACCTGCTCGCGAACCTCTGGAGGAGCATCCGCATTCAAATCTTCCACCTGAACAGTCTCACGGGTGGGAGCGGAAAGAAAGCGTGGTCGGCCCAAGACTTGCCTTTTGTTGGCAGATGTGTCCTCCGCAGTTGGCTCGCGGGGCCGCGTCCTATTCCCACCACCCCTGGCAACAGGCCGGGAAGTAGAAGACCTAAGGGGAACGACAGGGGATGGCCGGCCGCTAGTACCGAAGAACGCAGCAGCCGACGCCCGAACAGGGGCGCGAGCAACGATTACACCCGCCGCGGCCGCGACGAATATTTTGAGGGCCATTGCGGTTCCCTCCCCGACGACCGTTGGAGATGCCGTGCATGGTCTCGTACTCGTGGGAAGGAGCAGGCTGTAAATTGGTTAACGGTTGAAGGTTCTTGTCCACACAAAGTGTGTCGAGATCAAGACAGTCAAAACCCGTGAACGACAAGAAAACAAGTTATAAAAAAAAAAAAAAAATCATCGGTTGGACCGATCGATAACAAACTTACCGTTTTCATGGGTATGACATAGCAAAGATAGCCGACAAAGGCTGGGTTCCCAAGAATATACTTTGTGTGAGGAAGCCAAGTACTTAGGCTCCTTAACCCCGGATTTTTTTCCATCCTCATAGGTGATGAGATAATCTTCGAGTGTCAAAATATGAGGAGGCGACAACTCATCCCCGATCAACGGAACTTGAGGTAGGTTTTCCATGTGAGGACGCGGCTCGGTGAAGTGGCGGCGTATAGGAAAGTCCTCGGCACCCGTAACCGAGAAAAAGGCATCCCGCCAACCCTTCAAACCGGTCACCTTGGGCGAACGGTCATTTTCTTAATCGGCCGTTGTCAACGACCACCAACCAACTTGCTCGGAAGACCCATTTTTCTTCAACCGGTGAAGATGACGGAATAGATTTAAAGTCCCGGGGAAGTCCAAAAACGGATAACCCAAATGTACGCGATCAAATTCCGGACCGCCGATGGTGTCGGTTGAGCCAAACAGACATTAAAGGCATTCAAAATCTTCACTAAAAAAAGAATCCGAGAGGAAGACGAAGACCGAATTCAAAGTGATGGGTGTAAACGGTCACATGACCGGGAGGACACTCCGTCACGATAGCTCCTTTTGGCGGAACTATTAGCCAATAACCATCGGGAAAATCATACAAATCCCGAGCAACCTTGGGATAACCAAGGTCAATGGCGTCCCGGCGCCAAAGATCGTCAATTTCCACAAGAAGAGGGCCAATGCTTGAAATCTTCAGCGAAAGAAGAGAGCATCGACCCCTGGACCGACAACAGTTTCCTCTTCGCTTATGTCGTCCTCCATGTCATTGGGCGTCTTTGACCCTCCCAAAGAACATTGGAGCTCTCTCCGATAACGCGTTCCGACAAGGGCTCGCTAGTGCCAATATTCGCGGCATAGTGTCGGGCCGCGTCTTCGGTGGCACGAGCACGAATGCACCAAGCCTGGTAAACGGACTCCTGGTTGGCCATGACGGTTGAAATAGAGTCGCTGTCGTCACCTAAATCAATAATATGAGGATTAGGAGTCGCAGATCCTTGTAATCGGTCATAAAAATTGACCGCCACCTCAACCCCAGCATCCGCCAAGTTGTCCAACCAGGCATGCTCTCTAAGAGGGGCTACTTCAAGGCCGGGAACAGCATCGGCCGGAGGATGTCTAACGGAACGCCTAGCAAGAATTTGATGCCTAAGTTCCCTAAGCGTTTGCCTATCACCGCTCTGGCTAGCGGATAGATACCTCCTAGTCAGGCTATGCTCCTCAGGGGTGGCAGGGTCGTTAAGAAACTTCGACCTCAGTTCTCTTTCTCTATCGGCCGTGAGGGGTATGTCCGCTAACAACCTGGTCCTCCCCACTGGGCTTGAGCCGGAAGCAGGTTCACTATCGGCCATGGGAGAGGTAGGCTCACTATTGGCCAAAGGGGAAGAAGTTTCGCTATCGGCCAGGGGTGAAGAAGGGTCACTCTCGGTCATGAACGCCTCACTAAGGGCATTCTGGCTATCAGACTGGTCCGACATGATGAATACGCAAAGAAACTTAAGAAAACGAGGAGAAAAATTGAAGAAATACCTGGAAACGAAAGGTCGCCGGAAAAAAGTAAAGTAGCAAGTGAAAGACGCCGGAAAAGGTGAGCAAAGTTCCCAAACAGTGAAATTGCACCCACAAGACTCGAACTTGAAGCAAAAGAACCACGGGAAACGTAAAAAGAACGCCGGAAGAACACGAAACTTCAAACAAAGAAACCTAGAAAACCTTCGTCAAAAAATGACGAAATTTTTAGTGCCAGGAGACCGGAAAGTGAAAATTAAGAAGTTTGGTAACTTTTCGAAGTAATTTGAGCATAGGAAAGGCGGTATCTGAGCAACTCAAGCTTCGGCTATGGAGGTTGTGTCAGAGAAAGATGGAGAAGGAAAGAGAAAGCTTTGAGAATAAAGGTAAAGAAATCCAAAAAGGACAACTACTTCAATATAAGGCACGAATGAACGACTGAGGTTGAAAGACCTCTCAACTCCCTTTCCAGATTCATGGCAAGTGTCAAGACACGGAAAACCCTAATAAAGTAATGGGCGGGATTTTCAAAAAAGTAATCATTAACTTTTCGAAATTTTTCAACTCCCTACGACGACACGTGGCACCCAACAAATTAACTTCTTCAAAAAATTGAGCACGGCAACAATGATTCGCGTCCACCAACAACATCATTAACGGTCAAGACCCCAAATGATGCTGGGGGGGACTAGTTGTATGGGTATAACCCAAGTACGTTAGCGGACCCCTGTGGTAAGTCCGCGAACGCCATAACGGACGCGAACACTGTAAATGTCGCCCACAACTCTAACAAGTCAGCACATCAATATGGTCCGACAACGTTAACGGTCGCCCAACAAGACAAAATAAGGGAATCTTCCCAACTGTCAGGAGCACCACGACCGTACACGTGTAAAAGGATTACGCACCTTGTCAGGTGAATAGTACTTCTATAAATACCCCACTAGTACTATTCTGCAGGTACATTCTCTCACACTCAGAATTCTTATCTCTCTCTACTTTCTCTCTCTAAATCCTATTTGGACACGTGCTGACTTGAGCGTCGGAGGGGGTTTCCTCGCATCCCCCCCGAGGGTAGTTCACGTTTGCCTCTTGTGCAGTTATTCACTAGCGGAGTCTAATCCAAATCTTTGGCGGACTTCTCTCGAGACCGCCAACCGTTTCAACACCGAAACACTTACCATAGTGTGAGACAGAATTTATCAAGACTAGCTAGTTCAACTACTGAACACACATACATCCCATTTGATTAAGCCATAATAAATAGTGATAAATGGCAACGAGTTGATAGAAAATTTTGTAAATAAAGTTTACAGCTATAAATATCATCGATAATACAATGTTTGTCTATTCTTAAAATACCTTTTTTTCCTTCATAAACCTTCAAAATAATTCTTGACCAATTTAGACGTTACTCGTTAGTGGTATTGACTGGCAAAGAAAACTTGTGAGGAAAAACACATGTTTCAGGATAAACTTCCCTTATCATAAGTCATCATTGTAAGTTGACATGTGATATTGGTGACAGAATTATATACAAAGTCATTACTATTTTCATATTGAAGTACCGCCTACTAAAGGAGTTGATATAAGATATATCACACTTATTAATTAGTGTGAGAGAGTCAAGGAAATATTCTTATACATATAATAATTACATTCAGGGGCGGAGCCACTTGGTAACAAGGGGTAGCACATGCTACCCCTAAATTTTTTTGAAGAAAATTTAATTTAGCTACCGTTTAATTAGTCGCAAAAACTTTAGCTACCGTTTTGAACGGTCGCAAATGGTGTTAGCGACCACTATATCGGTGGCAAACTGGTTTCTCAATCTTGTTGAAGAAAACTGCAATAGTGTCATTATCAGTGCGGAGGCGGTAAGTGTGAAGGCTGAAGCAGAGCGCTAGCCAATTCTAGTTAGTCCAGTTGCCTCCTCTCTCTCTAAACACTCACGTCCCTTTCTTTATCTGAAACTTTGCCGTTGACGATCGCGGTGGCCGCCATTAGTGTCCCTGCTTCACTTGATTTCTGAAAAATAACTCAAATAGTGGTTTGTTATTGTGGCTAGTGGACGCTTGGAGCAGTGCAGGCGTGTTGTATGTGGCGATGGTGCTCCACTACATGTATGGTTTTGTCTAGGGGCGAATTCATAATTGTATTTGTGAAAAGTGAAAACAAAGGGAAAGCTTGAAATCATGATGATTGTAGAAAATTGATTCGTTTAATTTTTTGATATAGGGAAATTGAAAAGGCAAAATCAGGAGGAAATGTGAAAAAAGACAACTAAACTTGATAATTAATCTCCCTTCAAAAAAAAAAAACTTGATAATTAATCATGAATGATAAATTTCTTACCTCTTTTTTCCTCTAATGAACGAATTATGATTTATGAAGTGTGGGAATTATCAATTTGTGGCTTATGGTTTGTGAATTGTGGAAAGTGGATTTACAGTTGTGACTCATGAATTGTTAATTGTTAGTGTATTATATATCATTTGTGAATAATTGAATAATATACAATAATACTAGTTGAATTGATTAGTGAAATTATTGAGAAAGATTTGTTTTCAAATGTCAAATTTGATGCGATTGTAAATCAGTTTCAAAATTTGAGAGCTTGTTGTGAACCATTATAAGCTTTAGTTAATAAAGTACTTTGAGGTTTTATTTGTATTTTGTAGCATATGAATTTTTTTAATATTCAATAGTATTACAAATTTATGCTACCCCTGACTCGAAATCCTGGATCCGCCCCTGATTACATTCAATCATTATTTCTTATGTGTTATTAAATCTCTGAAAGAAAGATGGACTATGAAGCTTAGTTCAAACCGGTTGGAGCCTCAATGTTGAAGGAGCTTCTATCGTCCAAAAAGAAAGAACCAAATATAAGCGTACGTCCACCATTGTCATAATTTCGGTGCCTGGCCTCCACCATTGTTGTAGTGCTACCGAACGCATGTGCGTCTTTGTGAATTGTTATTGTCTTCTTATTGCAACTAGCTAGCTAGTCAATGAGCGTGGCAACGACAGCTAATACCCCAAATCTCCAACAAATCGAACTGGCAGCAGTGGGGCATGTCATACTGATAATAGCCTCACAAATTAAAATGCATATCTTTGGACATGAATAGTTTAATAAATCACATGGATGTACACATCTGCCATATCGTTATTTTTAAATCAGTAAAGAGGAGATATTATATATGTTCCAACATTATACAGTACAACTAGAGGTGGGCATGGGCAGGGCCAGCACGCGGACCGGCCCGGCCCGGCACGGATTGGCCGGCCCGGCTCGGCTCGGCACGGCCGGGCCCGGCCCGGCACGAGCCCGCTCGAGGCCCGGCCCGGCCCGTTGTCCCCACGTGGGCCGTGGGCCTCTCATGGAAAGAAATTTTATTTCCGGGCCCGCACCGCACGTGCCCGCCTATATGGCCCGTGGCGACACTCCGCGGCCGAACGCCCCTTTCCCTTTGTTTTTAGCCTAAAACTGCAAGAATCTAAAAAACCAACATAAAACACGGGCCAGCCGCAGGAGGCACGAGCCGCCGGCGCGGGCCCGTGGGCCTGGGCCGGGTCGTAGACAAAATCTCGAAAATTCCGGGCCGGCACGGCACGGCCCGCCACTCACGGGCTCGGGCCGACCCGGCCCGCCATTTCCCCCAAGCCGCGGCCGAGCCCGTGAACAAGCCCGCCCGCCCCATGCCCAGGTCTAAGTACAACGCAATGAATAATTGAATATGGCTAACTACAACAAAAAAAAAAGGTGAAAAAAATCAGAACCATGTAATCAACGTTCTCCCTCTATGTATGCCTCCTTTAGCTAATTGATCAGCTTCAATAACATTAGCTTCCCTAATGTTGTGAAAAGAGAAATTCCTCATAAGTTGCAATATAATCTTCAATTTGTTGAGGTGAAAGTGAAGATCCCATGGAACTGGACACTTATTTATAGCCTAAGAAAGATCATTCATAACCTTTAAGCTCCTTATCCACTCATGTTCAACTAAAGATGTTAGAGGTGTGTGTGGATAAAACAGTGAGTAACAGGATATTAGAACTTCCAAGCACGTATTAGATACGCTTTCCTATAAGTTATTTACCGACCCACTAGGAACAACAGAGTATCACGGTAATGCTTATGAGATACGAAGAAGAAACATTGAATCTTGGTTGTTAACAAGAAACAATCCCAACAAGAGTTTGTAGTTTGATTTTGTTTAGAGAAAACCCAAGAGAATTTCATTCTAACCCATTCCATATGTGATATCGGTCTATATATACTAGGAAAGACTTACAGAAGAAAAGACGCAACCATATACGAAAAGACATGTACCATTTCGCAAAAGAAATGCAATCGTCAGGAAAACTGACGACTTGGAGCTGGCGCTCCAGGCAAGAGCCGGCGCTCCTCAACCCTTTCAAGAATTTGGTTCTAATTCCAAATCACTGCCAACTTTGAGCGTGCGCTCTTCTGGAGAGCGAGCACTCTACTGACTTGCCTTCTCGTTTTCCCTTCTTTCTCATCACATAACATCAACGGACACATTTCAACTATAAATGTTCCAACAATCCTCCTCCATTTATAATATAAATGCTTTGAATCCGTATACTTGCAAACTACACAAAATCAACTAAACTTGTGCATAAATGAAAATGTCTTAAAGATTGAATTTCCACTTAGTACAACACACTTTACAAACTTTCGATTGAAATGATTGACTAAGCATTGAATCACTCAACCATATGAAAATTTGGAGATGCTATACACACAAGCTTACACAAACAACATTGTCACCTTTGACTCCATTAAATGCCTTGAGTCCATATCCACATTCATGAGTGTTCCTAGTTAAGCCCCAAACGAGGTGAAGCGGCCAAACTTCTTACTCATATAGGTAAACCTTCTATAACATGCTCTCGCAACCGAGCAACTAACCAAAGATTTATTAAGAAATTAATCAACCTCCAACATTGCGAAAAAACAAGCACTAACCTTGGGATGTAATAAAAATATTATAGTATTCCAAATTACAAATAAAGTGGGATCCTCATTGAATTCAAGATCTTGCGTTGTACAAGAGGTGAATTGAGTTTTCTTCATTTGCAATTTACTTAATAAAGGCTTAAAACACATCCCTACTTTTATATAACATAACTTGACAACAACTTTGGCCAAATCATCAAGTTAACAAAACATATAAAAGTTCATTAACACGACTCCATGTTTATAAAATCACAAACACCACATAGTCGCAATCCAATGTGTTGTGACTTGCCATTATAAACATTATAACATTCAAATATCAATTATGAACAAATAACATGTTAATACTAAAACAACCAAATAAATTAATATTCTTCCCCATTTTAGTATTAACAAATGAACATCTTATCTATTTAAACCAAGACTATGTATATGAAAACAACCACGTAAGCACACTTCTTGGATCCCAAGGAATTAACCTCCTCCACGAAGAACCTCCTCCATGAAGTACCTCCTCGAAGAAGAAATAGCATCATCTTGTAAGAAACAAATCCCTAAACCAAGACTTAACTCACGCTAAATTATCCTTCTCAAACCGATGAGCATATTTATTTTCACATAATTCCGTCTATTAAATAGATTAGATCAAAGACAATAAACCATTATCTTTCAAGACATTTAATAATTTCAATTAAAACAAAATCGGTAAAAATCATAAGTATACAACACCAAATTTAGACAAAATTTCATTGTCCCCAAATTTAATACATAACCAATTTATACAACCGATTTCCTCAAATCATGAACTTAATTCCTTAATTTGAAATAATTAATTACCATGTCTTTCATTATACTTTATTCAAGTATAATACATGTCACTTTAAAAAGTGAAAAAACTATGAAATAATAACATTCCATAAAACATAATCAATTTCTAGTATAAATTTATAACATGTTAATACTAAAACTAAACAAATAAATTAATATTCTTCCCCATTTTAGTATTAACAAAATATATAAACACTTATACTAGTGATTACCACAAAATCATTGAAATAGATCAATATTTTGACTTTTCCAACTTGTAAATTATAAACATCACCCAACTTATATAAAATTGAGAAGTACATTTAATAATCATTTTAACCACATGTCTAAATATAAATATTCTAAAGAACATAGAATCACATTTATAACATTTAGACAATACATGGTGAAAATGAAATTAAACACATAGCCCATACTAGGATGACCTACTAAGAAACAACATGTTTATAATTACCACAAGTTCATGTTCATGTCAACAATTATATACTCAACAAATTATAATAAACACATTTACTTTAATAAAATAAACAGTATAACTTGTCCATGAGTATATAATCAAAAACATAATTAGTGATAGTAACCCACTAACCATAAAATGATCAATAAATAAACTTAATGATCATCATATTAATACTCAAACCAAAATCGTGAAAAATAACATGTTTATACTAAAACTAAACAAATAAATTAATATTCTTCCCCATTTTAGTATTAAAAAAAAATAATTCAGATTTTGGATGAGTTTAATATAACATGATATATCAATATCAATAAAAATCATCTACCCTTTTCATCATGGTTCAAGAATAAAATTCTTCTTCTAAACAAACATGAAAATCATGAAAGATAGGATGAAATTACTAACATTTCTTGACAAGAACAATAAGAAGATGTTGCCATTGATAACCTTTGACAAATTTTTTTTTACCTTAACCGTTTCTTTACCGAAACAAAATGTTGCACAATTAGAGAAACCCATCATTGAAAGAAAAATAATCCTTCCATTCCACCGTCACTTATAGTTGACACAAACCATCCCTTAAGAAGGAATCATCATAACCCATGTTATAATTAAATTAATGTTCATGATGGAAGCAAATTATTTCAAAAGTTGCTCTATACCACAACCAAGACCACCATCATTTGGTAATTAAAACGTCCATAGTATATATAACAATTTGACAATTTTTGAAAGTCAAATTTCAAAACAAAAAGTTTTGTCAAAGTTAATCCAAATTTAACAATAGTATCAACATACAATAACATGCAAGTTTTACTATAACACATTCTCTTTAAAAGGAAAAATATAGAAAACTTACAATACAACCCAGATTAGGTTTTCCGAGAAATCCATCATTTCCGACCTCTTGTCTTGTAACATTCTTCTTCTCTTTCCATTTAACAATGGCATTCCAAATTCAGAAAATTAGAAACATCTCACCCAAGGAAGATCCAATTACCCAAGGATTAAATAGCTTATAGATTGTTAGAGGTGTGTGTGGATAAAACAGTGAGTAACAGGATATTAGAACTTCCAAGCACGTATTAGATACGCTTTCCTATAAGTTATTTACCGACCCACTAGGAACAACAGAGTATCACGGTAATACTTATGAGATACGAAGAAGAAACATTGAATCTTGGTTGTTAACAAGAAACAATCCCAACAAGAGTTTGTAGTTTGATTTTGTATTGAGAAAACCCAAGAGAATTTCATTCTCTAAGCAAGCATAATAGGAAACGAAAATATTTTTCTCTAACCCATTCCATATGTGATATCTCCCTATATATACTAGGGAAGACTTACAGAAGAAAAGACGCAACCATATACGAAAAGACATGTACCATTTCGCAAAAGAAATGCAATCGTCAGGAAAACTGACGACTTGGAGCTGGCGCTCCCCTTTGGAGCGGGCGCTCCAGGCAGGAGCCGGCGCTCCTCAACCCTGTCAAGAATTTGGTTCTAATTCCAAATCCCTGCCAACTTTGAGCGTGCGCTCTTCTGGAGAGCGAGCACTCTACTGACTTGCCTTCTCGTTTTCCCTTCTTTCTCATCACATAACATCAACGGACACATTTAAACTATAAATGTTCCAACAATCCTCCTCCATTTATAGTATAAATGCTTTGAATCCGTATACTTGCAAACTACACAAAATCAACTAAACTTGTGCATAAATGAAAATGTCTTAAAGATTGAATTTCCACTTAGTACAACACACTTTACAAACTTTCGATTGAAATGATTGACTAAGCATTGAATCATTCAACCATATGAAAATTTGGAGATGCTATACACACAAGCTTACACAAACAACATTGTCACCTTTGACTCCATTAAAGGCCTTGAGTCCATATCCACATTCATGAGTGTTCCTAGTTAAGCCCCAAACTAGGTGAAGCGGCCAAACTTCTTACTCATATAGGTAAACCTTCTATAACATGCTCTCGCAACCGAGCAACTAACCAAAGATTTATAAAGAAATTAATCAACCTCCAACATTGCGAAAAAACAAGCACTAACCTTGGGATGTAATAAAAATATTATAGTATTCCAAATTACAAATAAAGTGGGTTCCTCATTGAATTCAAGATCTTGTGTTGTACAAGAGGTGAATTGAGTTTTCTTCATTTGCAATTTACTTAATAAAGGCTTAAAACACATCCCTACTTTTATATAACATAACTTGACAACAACTTTGGCCAAATTCATCAAGTTAACAAAACATATAAAAGTTCATTAACACGACTCCATGTTTATAAAATCACAAACACCACATAGTCGCAATCCAATGTGTTGTGACTTGCCATTATAAACATTATAACATTCAAATATCAATTATGAACAAATAACATGTTAATACTAAAACAACCAAATAAATTAATATTCTTCCCCATTTTAGTATTAACAAATGAACATCTTATCTATTTAAACCAAGACTATGTATATGAAAACAACCACGTAAGCACACTTCTTGGATCCCAAGGAATTACCCTCCTCCACGAAGAACCTCCTCCATCAAGTACCTCCTCCAAGAAGAAATAGCATCATCTTGTAAGAAACAAATCCCTAAACCAAGACTTAACTCACGCTAAATTATCCTTCTCAAACCGATGAGCATATTTATTTTCACATAACTCCGTCTATTAAATAGATTAGATCAAAGACAATAAACCATTATCTTCCAAGACATTTAATATTTTCAATTAAAACAAAATCGGTAAAAATCATATGTATACAACACCAAATTTAGACAAAATTTCATTGTCCCCAAATTTAATACATAACCAATTTATACAATCGATTTCCTCAAATCATGAACTTAATTAATTAATTTGAAATAATTAATTACCATGTCTTTCATTATACTTTATTCAAGTATAATACATGTCACTTTAAAAAGTAAAAAAACTATGAAATAATAACATTCCATAAAACATAATCAATCTAGTATAAATTTATAACATGTTAATACTAAAACTAAACAAATAAATTAATATTCTTCCCCATTTTAGTATTAACAAAATATATCAACACTTATACTAGTGATTACCACAAAATCATTGAAATAGATCAATATTTTGACTTTTCCAACTTGTAAATTATAAACATCACCCAACTTATATAAAATTGAGAAGTACATTTAATAATCATTTTAACCACATGTCTAAATATAAATATTCTAAAGAACATAGAATCACATTTATAACATTTAGACAATACATGGTGAAAATGAAATTAAACACATAGCCCATACTAGGATGACCTACTAAGAAACAACATGTTTATAATTACCATAAGTTCATGTTCATGTCAACAATTATATACTCAACAAATTATAATAAAAACATTTACTTTAATAAAATAAACAGTATAACTTGTCCATGAGTATATAATCAAAAACATAATTAGTGATAGTAACCCACTAACCATAAAATGATCAATAAATAAACTTAATGATCATCATATTAATACTCAAACCAAAATCGTGAAAAATAACATGTTTATACTAAAACTAAACAAATAAATTAATATTCTTCCCCATTTTAGTATTAAAAAAAAATAATTCAGATTTTGGATGAGTTTAATATAACATGATATATCAATATCAATAAAAATCATCTACCCTTTTCATCATGGTTCAAGAATAAAATTCTTCTTCTAAACAAACATGAAAATCATGAAAGATAGGATGAAATTACTAACATTTCTTGACAAGAACAATAAGAAGATGTTGCCATTGACAACCTTTGACAATATTTTTTTTACCTTAACCGTTTCTTTACCGAAACAAAATGTTACACAATTAGAGAAACCCATCATTGAAAGAAAAATAATCCTTCCATTCCACCGTCACTTATAGTTGACACAAACCATCCCTTAAGAAGGAATCATCATAACCCATGTTATAATTAAATTAATGTTCATGATGGAAGTAAATTATTTCAAAAGTTGCTCTATACCACAACCAAGACCACCATCATTTGGTAATTAAAACGTCCATAGTATATATAACAATTTGACAATTTTTGAAAGTCAAATTTCAAAACAAAAAGTTTTGTCAAAGTTAATCCAAATTTAACAATAGTATCAACATACTATAACATGCAAGTTTTACTATAAGACATTCTCTTTAAAAGGAAAAATATAGAAAACTTACAATACAACCCAGATTAGGTTTTCCGAGAAATCCATCATTTCCGACCTCTTGTCTTGTAACATTCTTCTTCTCTTTCCATTTAACAATGGCATTTCAAATTCAGAAAATTAGAAACATCTCACCCAAGGAAGATCCAATTACCCAAGGATTAAATAACTTATAGATTGTTAGAGGTGTGTGTGGATAAAACAGTGAGTAACAGGATATTAGAACTTCCAAGCACGTATTAGATACGCTTTCCTATAAGTTATTTACCGACCCACTAGGAACAACAGAGTATCACGGTAATACTTATGAGATACGAAGAAGAAACATTGAATCTTGGTTGTTAACAAGAAACAATCCCAACAAGAGTTTGTAGTTTGATTTTGTTTAGAGAAAACCCAAGAGAATTTCATTCTCTAAGCAAGCATAATAGGAAATGAAAATATTTTTCTCTAACCCATTCCATATGTGATATCTCCCTATATATACTAGGGAAGACTTACAAAAGAAAAGACGCAACCATATACGAAAAGACAAGTACCATTTCGCAAAAGAAATGCAATCGTCGGGAAACGCGACGACTTGGAGCCTGGAGCTCCCCTTTGGAGCGGGCGCTCTAGGCGAGGCGGCGCTCCTCAACCCCGTCCAAGAATTTGGTTCTAATTCCAAATCTCCGCCAACTTTGAGCGTGCGCTCTTCCGGAGAAACGAGCACTCTCTGACTTGCGCTTCTCGTTTTCCCTTCTTTCTCATCACATAACTTCAACGGACACATTTAAACTATAAATGTTCCAACAAAAGATTCCATTAGAGTCCTTGGCACCCACGTTTGCTGAAGAAGTGCATAGAGTCTTACCATCTTCATATTTCTATCAATACCTCCTACCCCTACACGCATTACCTAGTAATCCTTCAACTGCTCCATCTACGTCCCACTTTTAAGCAATATGTTGTTGGTGGGATCTAATCAATGCAAGGCCTTGCTTCCAAATTAAACGCAACTGAAGTATGGTACTTCTGACACATTGGAGCTCAAGCTTTAATCCAACGACCCAATTTTAATTGCATTTTTTTTCTTTTGACATCAATAAAATTTGCATAACGGAAACCAAACAAACGGACACTTAGGACCCACTAATACTAGCACCACTTGCTAGGTTTGGGGTTTTAATTGCATATTAAAGAAGTATCTTTCCTAGCTAGGCATTAGGTTTCCAAACACCACCATAATTATGAGGTCCCAAATGGAAAATATAATTACATAAACCGGCTGTTGTAAAGTTTCCTTTCAAAACCATACAAATGCAAATGAGTCCATGAGTTGTAAGACGACCATGTACATATGAATTTTTATGTTTGTCAATGCACAACTTAAACTATAACTATATGTCAAAATTTTAATCTCAATAGGATGTGGTCAGTCGTATAAATCAAGAATGTATCTCCAATGAACGTACATAAGGTCCTATGCCTTTATTCTAAATCGCTAATGTCAAGTGTTAGATGCTCTTGTAAAGTTTTTTTTTGACATCGGGTAAACGCAAAGTTATTTTCTTCATATCTGTCTTTTTGTTCTCTATCCAAATTATTTTCGAGCTCCGTCAACTTCTTATAAAATTCCGTAAACTGTCACTTAGTTATGTAGTACTTTTATCCGTGCATTCTTGGATCTACGTCCTCTCACGTGTCAAAAATGTTGCCTCCCAAAATAATTTAGGTTGGTTGTAGACATCCCACATTAATTTTCAATCACATGTTTTTTTTTGCGAAGCAATCACAGGTTTCGTGGTTAAATACGTTGCGAACTCGTGAGGAGATTTAATAAAGCTTGAAATCCAATGCATGTTATAAAATTTATTATTGCTAATGAATAAAATAGTTTTTTAATGTTAGAAACAATTAAAAATTACTTTTTGCGAAAGACAACCTTTTAAAAAAATTCTGGCAAAACACAACCTTAAATTAAATTTGTTTGGCACGAGACAACCTTTGGCTAGATTTGAGGGTTGACTGACCGGATTCCGGCGTTGACCACCCCCCTCACCAGCACCATCCCCATATTCTCTTCCCCAGAACACCAGCCCTGTTTCTCTTTCTCTTCTCGCCAGCACCTCCACCGGAATCCCCCCTTGCTGCTCGTCAGAGCTTGCTCTCCGCTCGTCGGCGCTGCAGTTGTTCGAGTTTTCTCTCTCCTCCCTCGAAACTCTCCCTCTCCTCGTCGCGCGCTGGCTGTTGCGGTTGGTGCTGCCGCGGTTGTTTCTGGTGTTCGCCGGTGGACTTGGTCGTCGTGCTGCCGCCGGTATGTTTTCCCTCCCCTGTTCTTGTTCACTGCTGCTGTTGTCGACTTGCGCTTGCCGCCGCCAGCCTCCTCTCTCCTCTAGTTTGTGGCTGTTGTTGTTATTGCCGCTGTTTGTCTGCGACGCCGTGTCGCTGGTGGTTCTTGCCGCCACTTCTTTTACCTCCCTAAAGGTACTACACCTTTTTTCCTGTTTGTTGGATCTTGTGCTTGTTTCTTCTAATTTTGAATGAAGATTAATAATTGGGTAGTGGATGTTCAATTGTAAATGTTAGTTTTTTGTTTCAATTTGATGATCTTAAACTTATAGTTGTTGGTTATTTGTTGGATTAGTATATGTTAGGGAGAAGTTGTGGGCTGTGAACTAAATTGATTTATGGTAGAAATTATCTTTGAATTGATTATATGATTGGTAAATTATTAGTTTCTAGACAAGATGAATAAGTAACTTCAAAAGTTATTATTTAGATTAATATATGTTAGAATGTGGTCGATAGATTACTTAGTTGTTGTGATTAGTATAGAATTACTTGTACTTTAAATTGAATTTATTTATTGTTATTTGTAATCTGAAATATTGTTAATAAGTTAAGGGAATGATTATATCATGTTGTAAAATTAGTTCATGTATTGGTATACTAGATATGCTATTCAATTACTTGTTTGAATACGTACTCAATGAGCTTAGATGTCTTGGTCTCAGTAATATAATGGTTAAGAAACAATGGTTTGAGTATAAGTTGTAAATTATGTTTTGTCAAGGAATTCTAGTATAACAAATTGGTATTCTGACTACGTATAATATTTGGTATGTTGTGGAGTTTAAGTTAACTCTCCTTAGTTAATTCTAAGTGAGAGACCTATTATGAGTATTGTTGGTTTTTGATAATTGTTATTATCCTTATTGAAATGAGTCTACATCGATATTCATGAAGTGTAAGAGAATATAAACTATTCATATGCAAGAGTCTGTAAGTGATTTAGTAACTCTTGTTAGTTAATTCTAACTGAGAGACCTTTTGTCATTGTTGTTGATGTTTAGCGAACATGATTATCTATTAATTGTTTTGGTTATAAGTTTCATAATTGGAATAAGTTATGAACGATAATGGAAAGTGATCTAAGGAGAAAGTAGCCTCGTCTGAGTCGACGGATGAGGTGACACGAACAGTGCCCCATGGAATGTGAACCTTGGGGGCCCCACAGGGAAACCTGCCCATGGCTCTGTGGGGCGATAATCGGGTGATATATCAGATAATGCGAAACCTGTGGATGGCTGATTATATCAGCGGAAAATGTACTCCGGACTAGTCGCGGTTATTGGATAAAAGTAAAGCGAATGGTTGGGTTACGACCCCCACTGTCGGAGTGTAAGCTTTGTCTCCTCCACCGCGTTCTCTTTCCCCCTGGTTAAAAAGAAAGTTATCTCAAAGTATGACAGCTATTTCGATATTAGATTCCCGATAAGGGATCGTATAATGGTAAGTTGTTTCGATATTGGATTCACGATAAGGAAACGTATCATTGGAAACGATATTGGATTCCCGATAAGGAATCATATCAGCTAATGTAATGAATATTTATCCTGTACTTGAATATGAATGATGATATTGGATTCCTGATAAGGAATCATATTTTGATATTGGATTCCCGATAAGGAATCATATCATGGTAAGTTGTTATGATGTTGGATTCCTGATAAGGAATCATATTTCGATATTAGATTCCTCATATGAAATCGTGATATGTTTGAAAGGTTAATTAAATTAACATATATGAAATATGTCTCTGTTATGATTGTGTGGGAATTACCTTGCCGTGTTTGCTATTATATGAACGATGGTGTACTATGATCAGAGAATTGAATAATGGCATTTCATGTATGTTTCCGACAGGACTAATGCAATATACATTGTTATGACATGTGTGATTAATCTGAGCATGATGATTGTTAAGAGTCGTGTTCAATTAAAAGGCACCAAAGAATGTGTTAATCTCATTTATGGGTTTAGTACTCAGCTTTCTTGCGATGTGTTGTATGTTGTTTTGTCATTTATGTGGCACTGTCACTTGGTGGGTGGTTTGTTTCCCTAAATGTTTTAGGTTAAGTCTTAAGTTAATCTTTCTAAAGTTGAAGCCGCTACATGTTGGAAGACTACTTGTGTTAGTATTGCTTTCGAGGCGAGGACGCTCGATTTTGTATTAGTTATTTATTTTCTATTTCTATATTAAAGAGTTGATAGTGCTCCTGATTCTCTATTGGTTGTTGCTCCGCGAAAGCACTGAGACTGTTTTGTTTTTGGAGTTGGAAATATTTTAATTAATATTGTAAACAAGTTTAAATTATTTCCCGATTTAGGGTTGTCCAATTTTCAAAGGAAACTTTCTTAGGATTTTCTAGAGAGATTTATTAGAATAGAGTCAGAGAATCAGGGCTTGTTGTAATAGTTAATTAATTTAAATAGAATTGGGTATTGAGTTCCATATTCTCCGACGTTGTTCGGTGAATGTGATGGTAATAATCCGGGTTAGCTCGACCAAGGTCTCTTCTGCTGTGCTTAATCTTTTGTAAGCTGGTCGGGAGAATTCGGGATGTTATACTAGAATAACAATTGGTATCAGAGCCTAGTACCTCTAGAATCAGCTAACACTGAGGAGATTGTACCTGGCACCATGAACACGACGGGAGAAAAACTTGATGAAGGCTACTCAACCCAACGTCCACCTATGTTCAATGGCAAGCCCTATCCATACTGGAAGAATCGTATGGAGATCTTTATAAAACCAGAAAATTACCAAGTTTGGAGGGTTATCGAACTTGGTGACTTCGAAGTTACCAAGAAGAACGAAAAGAGGGAACCGATTCCTAAACCCCTTGAAGAGTGTGACAAAGACGACTTTGAGAAAATGGAAATGAACAACATGGCCAAGAAGCTAATCCACTGTGGCCTTGGTCCCCATGAGCACAACAGAGTCATGGGATGCAAGTCTGCTAAGCAAATGTGGAAACTCCTTCAAATTACTCATGAGGGAACAAACGAGGTGAAACGATCAAAGATTGATATGCTCATGCATAAATATAAATTGTTTCAAATGAAACAAAAAGAGCATGTTCAAGACATGCTCACTCGCTTCTCGAACATTATAAACGAGCTTGAATCTCTTGGAAAAGTTATTTCTCCAGAGGAACAGGTTCGTAAGGTTCTAAGGAGTCTTCCACAGGATGACAAATGGATGGCTAAGGTTACAACACTGTTGGAGATAAAGGATTTCACCACATTTAATGTGGAGCAACTGGCTGGTTCCTTGATGACCCACGAATTGCATCTAGGAACTCACGAGACTGAAACTGTGAGACCTAAGGCTCTTGCTCTCAAGATAGATGATCAAGAAGAGTCAGAGACAGAACGAAGAAACCGCAATGATTATGCGAAGACTCAAGAAGTTATTTAACAAGAAATATAAGGGGAAGGTCACAAGGAAGCCTACCAAATTAAGCTGTCATAAATGTGGAAGTCCTGATCACTTTATCAAGGAGTGTCCTCAATGGGAAATCGAGAAAGGTAAAGGAAAATTCAAGGAAAGGAAAAAGGATCAGCAGAAACCTTTTTCAAAAACAGACATGAAGCTAGCCATGGTTGCTGCATGGGGAGAATCTGATTCTGAAGAGGAGCAGGAACAGACAGAAGAAGAAACTGCTCATCTATGCCTCATGGCTAAAACTGAAGATGAAGGAGAATCGTCAAACACCAAGGTATGTTCTAACACTATAGAAGAAGAGCTTACAGAACTTAACAAAAGCCAACTTGTGAAATTACTTCGTGAAAGCTTAGATGACTATAAGGCTATTTGCGTAAAAAAGGAACAAGTAGAGAATGCCTTAAAAGTTGCTAAGAAACATTCAAATTGGCTTTATTCTTTAAAAACCGACACAGAAAAAATATTCTTTGAACTTTTTGACAAGAGTAGAGTTTTTCAAGAAGCCTTTGAAAAGGTTAAACACGAGAATTATCTTTTGAACATGGAAATGGCGAATTGAAACTATTTGTTCCTGAAGGAACAGGGTTCCTCAATTAATACCGGACGATTTTGAAAATTTGAAAACTAATTATGAAAATATTTTTACAAGAAAATATGGTATTAAGGAAGAAACTGGAATCCTCCAGGAGAGCAAACTTCCTAATCCGAGTCACTTGGATACAAAAATATCGGAATAAAGGAAGAGATGGTCTTGGTTTCAATAATAAGCGAAAAGAACAAAAAGAAAAAGTATGTTGATCCGCAAGTAGCAAAATATGTTCTTCTTTGGGGGGCGAGTGCTCACATTGTGTCTAATTATTCCACCGAGAGAAGAACGTATTGAGAGGAACACATACTTGGTCAAACAAGTTTGAAAAGTTAAGAAAGACACTAAGTGCAACAAAGGAACTCAAGCAAGACCGGGTTCCTACCACTGACTAGTTTGTTATGATGCGGGCGAAGTGAGGGGAACAACCTCCTGGTACCTCGACAGCGGTTGTTCTAAGCACATGACAGAGACAAATCAAAATTTCTCTCATTTTCGGTTTACAATGGAGGAACGGTGACATATGGAGACAATCTTACAGGGTGACATTGTAGCAATTGGTAAGATTGGAAAATCTCGACCACATTCCATAGATAATGTATTTTTGATCGAGGGTTGAAAGCATAGTTTACTTAGTATATCTCGGTTTTGTGATAAGGGGAAATTCTGGTGAAGTTTACTAATGAGTCTTGTGTAGTCGACAATGAAAGTACGAGGAACCAAGATCCTTGAAGGATCGAGGAAAGGGAACACTTATATGGTTGACTCGAACCTTGTTCCTAGGAACAATCTCACATGCTTGAGCGTAATTGAAGAAGATCCTCTACAATGGCACAAGCGTTGCGGTCATGCCGACTTGTCCCTATTACATAAACTAAGTGGGAAAGACTTAGTAATTGGTTTACCATCAATTAAGTCTATAAACCACGATGTTTGTGATCTATGTGTAAAAGGCAAGCAAGTGAGATCCTCCTTCAAATCTAAGAAAATGGTAAGCACACAAAGTCCATTGGAACTCATTCATATCGACATATGTGGCCTCGTACGAATCCAAAGTAGATCGGGTAAGAGATATGTATTGGTCATTGTAGATGATTTTTCTAGATATACTTGGGTTATTTTTCTTCATAGCAAAGTTGAAACTTTTCTTTGAATTTCTAACCTTTCACTAGGGAAAAAAAAGGAAGGGCTGCGCTAGAAGGATTGCGTTTCGTGTATGAAGGGTTGCGGTTTTCAAGGAAACCGCAGCCCTTTAATGAAGGGTTGCGGTTAACCGGAAAACGCGGCCCTTCGTGCATCGTATGAAAAACCATGACCCTTCACTTTCCTTTTTTTGATCAATTAATTTTGCGCGCATACAATACAAGTACCCCATTTCAATTTCCCTCCCTTAGACAAAATTCACGAGCGAAATTCTCCTTGCGTAAAACCCTACCTCCGCCACCACATTGACCCACCACCAAAGACGCAGAGCGCCACCATTTCCACGCAGCGCCACGACGACGACGCACCAACACAAAGCCAAGACAACGACCCAGGCGCACCACGCATTGGTTCTTCTCTTCATTCTCTCCTCCACTGCATTGACGCTACCACCGGTGCTCCACCACCACGCACCCGCACCACCTTGCGCTCCTTCTTCTTCTCTTCTCTCCTCCACTTTGCATTGACGCCACCACCACCACCACCACTACTTGCATTGTTTGTGGAGCATCCCCTCTCTCTCACTCTCTTTCGGTAATTCCCCTCTCACTCTCTCTCCTCTTTTTCATTTCTCTAATTAATTTGTTTAATTTCATTGTATTTTGAAATCAACTTCTATTTTTTGTTGTAAAATGTGCTTGTATTAATGAAAGCAAAGGTGATTGTAGGGGGTGTGGGAGGGGCGGGAGGGTGGGTAGGGGGTGGGGGTCTTGGGCGAGGGTGGAGGAGGGGCTGGCGGGGGTGGGGAAGGGTTGGGGATCTTGGGGGGGCGTGGGGAGGGCTAGGGGAGGGCTCGTAAGGGGTGGGCACATTATCAATTTTGTGTAGTTTATGGTGAATTAATCTAGGTTTTTAGTTAGTTTTGCTTTTCTTAATTGAATTATGTGATTAATGTGCCGTGTGTGATTTGTTAATTGTAGGAAAAAGAAGCTAAGGAAGGCAAAACTATCTCTCTTCTCATAATTGCTCCTCTTTGGTGTTGAGAGGTAATTAGCCTAATTTTCTTGTTTTTTGTTAGATGTTGATGAGGAAAAATTGTCATGTGTTCCAATTTGAGTAAGATATGATCATGTATGTATATTTCTTGATATGAGATTGTATGAAAACGCAATGTAATTTAGCTATGAAATCTACAAGTTGTTTGAATCATCATCATATGCGTAGATACCAGTTCAAGACTTACTCATTAGGAGTAAGTCTTGAATAGTCTCCGGTTTGGGACTGTTCTTGGGCGTTTGATCTCACTTAGGTGGTGAATGTGTGTCTTCTTTTTAATTCTGAGGAAAGTCTTGGCTTATCGTTTCTCTACATTGTTCTCTGGGTATATATGTAGATAAGCAATTATCTACATTGTGTACTAGGAGAACTGTAGGGAAATACTGTAGGGAAAAGTTGGCATATATTCACTAGTGAGATTAGACGTCCAAGGATGGGTTAGGTTGGAGTGATAAGGACCTTCGGCTGCATGCATACATTTGAACATGTCACTGTCTTAGCTTGCTCTATACGTGTGTGATTTGAATATGTGAGTGTATGTACTTAAATAATGATTGATGCATTATAATTATTGGTTGTGTTTAATTATTAGAGGTCTTCTTGAATGAGATGGATCGTACTTGGATGTATGGTAGTCGTGAATCGATTGAGTTTGTGAATGGGGTCTCGAAATTCTGTACATCTGCATTACAATATCAAGCATCCTCTGGAGCAGTCGACTTTTATTGTCCTTGTGTCGATTGTAGAAATGTGAGCACGGTTAGTAGTATACATTTGCTTAGGGAGCATTTCTTTCGCCGTGGGTTTAGGCCTCAATACCACGTATGGGTTTGGCATGGCGAGCAGGGGAAGTATATAGGAAGCTCTAGAGTAATGAACGATGTATGTGAAGAAAAGAAGGATTTCGAGAATTGGGATGATGAGTTCGTGGATGAGAATTTGGATGATGAGTTTACAGATGATGATAGAGATCGGGTAGACGAGATGATACACGAGGTTGAAGATCGGTGGATGCAAACGACCTCGTATTTTTGAGTCTATGTCCGAGGCCGCCGAAAAGCCGTTGTATCCGGGTTGTACAAAAGTACACCAAACTTTCCGCCGTGATAACAACTGTTCAACATTAAGTCGAAAGTCAATGGATGGACTCTAGTTTCACATCGTTGTTGGAAGTTTTAGGCGATATGCTCCCCGATGGAAATGAACTGCCAAAGTCGTATTATTATGCGAAGAAACTGATGTGTCCTTTCGGCTTAGAGTACGAGCGGATACATGCATGTCCTAACGATTGTGTGCTTTATCGTAATGAGTATGAGCATTTACATGAGTGTCCACGTTGTGGATTGTCGAGGCTACAAGCGTGAAGGAGCCGGGAGGTAGGTGAAGGACCACCAGCTAAAGTGTTGTGGTATCTACCCATAATACCTAGATTTAAGCGCATGTTCTCAATTAAAGGAGATGCGAATAATTTGAGGTGGCATGCGGATCGTAGGAAGAAAGACGGTCCTGCTCGAGCATCCGACCGATTCGCCCGAGTGGAAAAGTATCAACAGGGTGCATAAGGCATTTGGTAATGAGGATAGGAATCGAGGCTTGGATTATGTACGGATGGCATGAACCCTTTTGGCAAACTTAGTTCGCAACATAGTACATGGCCAGTAGTTTTAGTGGTTTATAACTTGCCTCCTTGGTTGTGCATGAAACGCAAGTACATCATGTTGTCGCTTCTTATATCAGGGCCCAAACAACCTGGAAATGACATAGATGTATACCTCCAACCGCTTGTTGAAGATTTACATAAGATGTGGAACGAAGGAGTGTTACTATTTGATGCGTATGCTAATGAGATGTTCACTCTGAGTAACGATCATCCAGCTTATGGGAACTTATCTGGGTATAAGACTAGAGGAAAACAACCCCGCCCGATTTGTGTAGATGACATGAATTCTACACACCTTAAAAAGGCCGCAAACATGTCTAAATCCGCACACGAAGGCTCCTCGAGACGCGACCATCCCTATCGGTTTAAGAAGAAGGCATTCGATGGGACGATTGAAGAAGAAGTTGCTCGTAGACCATTAATTGGCCGAAGTTTATAATCGGGTTAAGGGCATTGAAACAATCTTTGGTAAACACTCGCTAGTGAGGTTGATCGACCTACGAGGATTATGGAAAAAGGAGTCCATTTTTGGAAACTCCCATATTGGAAAGATCTAAAGGTCGGACATTGTTTGGATGTCATGCACATAGAGAAGAATGTTTGTGAAGCTATTCTTGCGACACTTATGAATATTCCGGCAAGACAAAAGATGTTAAGGCGTCACGACTTTACTTGGAAAAACAGGGGCTTCGACCGAGTTGTGGGCTCGAAAAAGGGAGGGAAGGAAGAAGAAAGTAGTGGAGGAAAGGGTTGATGAGGAAACTCGTGAAAAGTAAAAAGAAGGTGGAGGACTCGTAGAAGAATTATTTGCCACCGGACTTGCTACACGATGTCGCGTGTAGAGAAATGGATTTTTTGCGAGTCGTTGTATGGCATTAAAGTTCCAAGTCGGCTACTCATCGAATATGAAGCGATTTGTTACCTTAAATGGTGAGTTGAAGTTATCGAGTATGAAATCTCACAATTGTCATGTCATGATGCAAGTATTCTTACCGATTACAAGTCGTGGGATACTTCCAAAGCATGTGCGGCACACCATTACGAGAACTTTGTTCATTTTTCCATATAATATGCAAGGAAAGTCCTAGAACCATCGACCCTCGATTCCTTGGAGCGAAGTAATTGAAACTCTATGCAAATTTGAGATGTTCCCCCCCCGCATTCTTTGACATTATGGTCCATCTCATTGTCCATCTAGTTCGAGAAATTAAGTTGTGTGGTCCAGTTGTTTTTGAGGTGGTGCTATCCTTTTGAGAGATATATGGGTACTTTGAAGGATAAAGTTCGAAATCTGCACAAACGGAAGGTAGTATAATTCAAGGGATTGTGGGTGAAGAGATCGGTAATTTTATGGCCGAGTATTTTGCTAGTGTTGATCTGTTGGACTTCCGACATCTCGACACGAGGGCCGGACTCGAGGAAAGGGTACAATTGGTTTAAAATTGATCTCACCTTCCGTAGAAAAGCGTACACTGAAGCTCACTTATTTGTATTGCATCACGTAGCATTGTCCATCCTTATTTAGAAGAACATATGGAGGAATTACGTGTTAGCAATCTCCGGAAAAGGAATAAGGGCATTAACGCAAATGCATAACAAGACTTTCGTTGATTGGTTTCATAAACGAGTAGTGAATGATTTGGATGAAAGTGTTCTGAAACAATCCGAAGTGGTTAGCATTTGGTCCTCGTGAAGTTGTACGCTCTTATGAGGGTTATGATATTAATGGGAATACGTTTTGGACTAAACTTCAAGATCTGAAGTCGACATCGCAATAAAATAGTGGCGTTTCACTTGTGGCGCCATCTACACAATACGCAAGCTCGAAGGATAAGTCGCCTATACTACGACAAGAACTATTATGGGCGAATACAAGAAATATGGGAGGTTGGACTACTGTACTTTTAATATTTGCCTCTTGTGTTTCAAGTGGGTTGGCGATAATCGACGTTGCGAAGAAAAGATGATCCTTGCGGATTCACTCTTGTGGACCTTAGTCGTCTACGTGAAACTCAAGAGCCATTTGTAATTGCATCACAAGTTAAGCAAGTATTTTATGTAACCGATCCCCGCCGATAATAAGTGGTCAATTGTTGTACCTGGTAAAAGGAGTATCATCGGTATTGGTGATGTTGATAATGAGGAAGAATATGATGCATTTGAGGACATCCCAACTTTTACCTATCCTGAAAATAGTGTGGAAGATGATGTGAATATGTCGGAGAACTATATGCGTGTAGATCACACGGAAGAAATACATGTACTTGAAGATCCTAAGAAACGGCGGAAGGTCAATAAATCATGAGACATATATTCAGGTATGTCTAATTTCTCCAATTCGTAACTAATTATAATATGATGATTTCTAAGGGCTTATTTTTGTTGTTGGTTGAATTTCGGGAACGAAAAGGTCATTTTAGGCCTACATGGCAATGAGGGAGTGCAGTGGGGGGAGTAGTGGCGGTGGTGGTAGGAACTGTTGCAAATGTGGAGAGTGAGGTCACATGGCAATGGAATGCTCTCCACATTTGTAACAGTTCCCACCACCTCCGCCACTACCAGCTGATGGGCATTCCATTGCCATGTGACCTGATTCTCGGGTCATTTTAGGCCTATTTTTGCCTTTCGTGTCGAATTCGTACCTATCGAGTCATTTTACCCCAAAAACTTTTTGAACATGATTATATGAGGTATAATGTAACTATTGTGTAGATTTTTAGGCTTCCATCTGTTGTTGGTTGAATTTCGGGAACGAAAAGGTCATTTTAGGCCTACATGGCAATGAGGGAGTGCAGTGGGGGGCAGTAGTGGCGGTGGTGATAGAACTGTTGCAAATGTGGAGAGTGAGGTCACATGGCAATAGAATGCTCTCCACATTTGTAACAGTTCCCACCAACTCCGCCGCTACCAGCTGATGGCCATTCCATTGTCATGTGACCTGATTCTCGGGTCATTTTAGGCCTATTTTCGCCTTTCGTGTCCAATTCGTACCTATCGAGTCATTTCACCCCAAATTCTTTTTGAACATGATTATATGAGGTATAATGTAACTATTGTGTAGATTTTTAGGCTTCCATCTGTTGTTGGTTGAATTTCGGGAACGAAAAGGTCATTTTAGGCCTATTTTGGCCGATTCGCGTCCGATTCGTACTTATCGAGTCATTTAACCCCAAATTCTTTTTGAACATGATTATATGAGGTATAATTTAACTATTGTATAGATTTTTAGACTTGCATCAATTGTTGGGTGAATTTCAGGAACGAATAGGTCATTTTAGGCCAATTTTGGCTGATTCGCGTCCGATTCGTACTTATCGAGTCATTTAACCCCAAATTATTTTTGAACATGATAATATGAGGTATAATGTAACTATTGTGTAGATTTTTAGACTTGCATTTGTTGTTGGTCGAATTTCGGGAACGTAAATGTGATTTTTGGCCTATTTTCGCCTTTTCGTGTCCAATTCCTATTTCTCGAGTCATTTAACTCCAATTTCTTTTTGAAAATGATAATATGAGGTATAATATAACTAGTGTGTAGAGTTTTACGCTTGAATTTGTTTTTGATTGAATTTCGGGAAAGTATATGTCATTTTTTGAACTATTAACTACGGTAAATGATTGAATTCTTATATTATGTGTTTATTCCTTGGTTGTTTTGCAAGGTTTATATGAATAACACACCAAGTTTGAGGGTCTTCACCATAGAGGAATTACATGAAGTTCGGGATAAGTTGGCGACCTACCTTTGTGATGATTCCTTATGATACATTTTGGTGGATTTCGCGATATAATTAGCTAGATCTACTAGTTGGTATCAATTATATGTACACTTTTTACATTATTAAATATATATATTTAAAGTTAATTATTACGTTGAAAAACTTGTGATATATTGCAATTCGATCGGTTTTTTTTATGTCGAAGGGAGGTGTTGGGCGGGGGGGCGCCACGGTGGGGTGCAAGGTTAGGTCTTTAGGCTGGGCTAGGGGGCTGGTGGGGTGTTAGGGGTGGTTAGCGGCGATGGGGTGGAGGGGCCGGGCGCAGGGGGGTTGGGGATGACAGAGGGGTGGGTCAGGGGTGGGGGTGCAGGGGGCCGCAGGGAGTCTGAGGGTGGGGTGGGGGTGCGGGGGCTGCGGGGTGGGGGTGCGGGGGGGGGGGGGGTGGGGGTGCGGGGCTGGCGGGGTGGGTGGGGGTGGATGGGGTGGGATAGGGTGGGGGGTGCGGGTGTAGGGATGACGGGGTGGGGTGGGGGTGGGGGTGCAGGGAGTGCGGGGGGTGGGGCAGGGGTGGGGGGTGCGGGGGGGGGTGGGGTGGGGGTCTTTGGGCGGCGAGTTTTTTTTTAAAAAAAAAATTCCGAATACGAAGGGATGCGGTTCTGGCACATATAGAAGGCCTTTTATTGAAGGGCTGCTACGGAAATGGCTGCTGGCCAAAAACGCAGCCCTTAGGGCTGTTTTGACCATATCCCTTCCGTTTTTTTCCACTAGTGTTTGCTAAAAAGATTCAACGAACTAGTGGTTATAAATTGAAACATCTAAGATCTGACCATGGTAAGGAGTTTGAAAACTCCAAGTTTGATGAATTTTGCAGCAATGAAGGGCTAGATCACAATTTCTCAGCTCCAAGGACACCACAACAGAATGGTGTGGTTAAAAGGAAGAACTGGACCCTAGAGGACATGAATAGGACGATGATAATAGCAAGCAGTCTTCCGATGAACTATTGGGCTGAAGCAGTAAATACAGCATGCTACATCATCAATAGAGTCATGCTAAGGCCAATTACAATGAAGACGCCCTATGAACTTCTTAGAGGAAGAAAACCCAATATCTCTTATTTTCTTGTCTTTGGATGTAAATGTTTTATACACAATAATGGAAAGAACAATCTAGGAAAGTTTGATGCCAGAAGTGATGAAGCTATATTTCTAGGATATGCTTCAAATAGTAAGGCTTATCGTGTTTACAATAAGCGAACAATGTGTGTAGAGGAAAGTATCCATATTATCTTTGATGAAACTAACTCCCTGTAGGAACCGACTTATGATGATAACTTTGAAATTGGTTTGACTCGACCTGAAGAGTCAAATCATTATGATGAGGAACCAACTCCTACAGGAAAAGAGAAGAAGCATGTTCCTGAACTTGAGAACCCTATGCCTGATCCTCAGGGGGAACAAGTCTGCAGGGAGGAACCCGGGGAAGAAGAAGGAACTCCTAAACTCCGAAGAAGATTAAATGATTCAAACACCTCAAGAAGTACCAGAAGCAACGAGGAGATTTGATCCAAAGCCTTGGAAACACCAAAATTCTCATCCCTTAGAATTAATTATAAGTGATATTGAAAAGGGAACTCAAACGAGATCCCAAATGGAGAATTTTTGTGCTTTTCATGCTTTTCTATCTATGAAAGAACCTAAGGATCATATGGAAGCACTCAAAGAGGCTGATTCGATAAATGCTATGCAAGAAGAACTGAATGAGTTCTAGAGGAACAAAGTCTGGCACCTGGAGCCCAAGCCAAAGAACCAGAAAGTAATTGGAATTAAATGGGTCTTCAGGAACAAGCTTGATGAGCATGGTACAGATGTAAGGAACAAGGCCAGACTTGTAGCGAAAGGGTACAATCAACAAGAAGGTATTGATTTTGATGAAACCTTTGCTCATGTTGCTAGGATAGAAGCAATTAGAATTTTGATTGTCTTTGCCGCATTTATGAGATTTAAGTTGTACCAAATGGACGTAAAAAATGTGCATTTTTAAATGGCTTTTTACTAGAAGACGTCTATGTGGAACAACCTCCTGGATTTGAAAATCCCGATCTTCGAAATCAGGTCTATAAGCTTGATAAAGCTCTATATGAGTTAAAACAAGCTCCTAGATCTTGGTATGAAAGATTGTCAAAATTCTTTCTGTCACATGATTTCATAAGAGGAAAAGTTGATAGAACCCTGTTCCTTCGTTCAAAAGGAACAGACATATTAGTAGTCCAGATTTATGTTGATGATATTATATTCGGTGCTACTAATGATCTTCTCTGTAAGGAGTTTACTGATCTTATGAGTAGTGAGTTCCCTTTTGATGGGAGAATTAAACTTCTTTTTGGGCTTGCAAATCAAGCAAACCGAAAGAGGAACAATGATCCATCAACAAAAATATGTCAAGGAACTGCTGAAGAAATATGGACTGGAACAATCTAAAACCAACCACACTCCCATAGGACAAAGCGTGGATTATGCACTAGGGTGCACAATGCTCATTGTGCACCCAAAAAGAACATACCATTTATATAAAAGAACACGAGTTTTTTTCAACAACTTTTCTACTTTAAAAAAGAACACACGACTTAAAATTAAAGAACATGTAAATCTATATTTATAAAAGAACATAGGTTATAATGAAAAGAACATATAGTAAATGAACATCTACGCTTAAGGTAAAAGAACATGTACCTTTTAAATTTAAATTTGAAAAAGGAATCTTTAGTTGCAAAATTTAAGGAAACAAATAACAACAATTTTTTAAAATTATAGACTCTAAAAATGATAAAACGACGTAGTTTAGAAGAGGGTGCACCATGCTACGTGCACTTGGGTGCATGTACTTATTTGCGCTAGATGAAGATACAAATGGTAAGTCTGTAAACGAGAAGCAATATAGAGGTATAATTGGATCTTTACTCTAATTAACTGCAAGTAGACCTGATATTGCTTTTAGTGTTGGTTTATGTGCAAGATTCTAATCAAATCCCGAAGAATCTCACTTAACAGCAGTTAAGAGAATTATTAGGTATTTGAAAGGAAGTGATGACTTATGTTTGTTCTATCCTCGAAGTGATGTATTTGACCTAGCCAGTTACTCGGATGCGGATTATACTGGGGACTTGGTTACTCGCAAAAGCACATCAAGTATTGTTCAGTACCTAGGAACAAGTTTCGTCTCATGGAGCTCAAAGAAGCAAAACACTGTTGCCTTGTCCACTGCAGAGGCAGAGTATGTGGCTGCTGCTGCATGTTGTTCCCAGGTCCTCTGGATCAAGCAACAGCTAAGAGACTTTGGTATTAAATTTAAGTGTGTTCCTATATATTGTGAAAATACTAGTGCAATCTGCATCTCCAAGGACCCACTACATCATTCAAGGGTCAAGCATATACATATTAGGCATCATTTTCTTAAGGACAATGTTGAAAAAGGTCTTGTTAAAGTTGAGTTTTGTCCAACAGAAAATCAAATTGCTGACATTTTGACTAAACCACTTCCTAGAGAAAAGTTCGAGAAAATTCGCTTAGAGCTAGGGATGATTAGAATTCATTGAGTATGCTACCTCTAATGAAACCCTTAGTCACAAGATTACTCTAAGTGGCCAGTAAAATTTTGTGAATTTATTCATACATTACACAGTCAATGTAAAGGACTCGCATTAGTCTTCATAATACTTTCCTTATTGTCCTCACATATACTTGAGCAAAATATGGTAAGGTCTACGTACATATAGCTTGAACATGTAACATGTATGAGTTCATACCTTATTCTTTCATTTTATATTATTCTTTTAAATCGTGAATATCCTCTTCATTTTTATATTTATTTTTATCTTTCCACAAATTTAATTCTTTCTTCATTCATCTCCCATAATTTTTTTGCAACGCTTCACCAGTACAAGTGCATACCCTTAAAATAATAATTCAATTGATTAATAAAGGAAGGGAAAAGCCGCCATAAATGTTTTCACCATCCCCCATATATTTTCCCCAAATAAAAGCCTCCATCACATCAAACCAAAATTACACGGCAATTTTCACCTTTTTACCTCAAACCCATCAACTCTGCAAAACCACTTACTCTCTCTCTCAAAACCTCTCATCTTCATCTTCTTCTCCAAAACTCTTCAATGGCACCCAAACGCAAAACCTCTGATGAAACCAAAAAATTTCCCGCTGAAAAATCTTCTCCTGTGGTTGATTAAAATGAAAGTGAGAATGAATCTTCAAATTCAAATGAAGATTCACTGGGTTCTCAAGATAATTCAATGGCTAACGAAGTGATTTTTCCCAAGAAGGAAGAAGAGCTTGACGGCGCCGAAACAGAGCAAGAGAAAGAAATTTTGGTTCCGACTAAACGCGGTAAGAAGTCCAAATCTTCTAAGTACATCATAGGGTTTTGTGTCGATTTTTCTTGGTGCAAGAAAATAAAGTGGGCAGAGTTTCTTGATGTTGTGAAATTTAAAAAATGGACTAAGGTGTTAAGTTTTGATGAGGGTTTATATGAAGCTGAAATGAGTGAATTTATTTCAAACTTTGAGAATAATGATGGTTTATGCATTAGTGTTGTTAATGGCAAGTTGGTAAAATTCAGTGAGAAGAAAATTTCTGAGTGGTTTGAAGTACCAAATGATGGGTACAAGGATTACATTAAGGGTAGGGCTAAATTGAATGTGAATGAGGCGTCAAACGCCACAATTCTCGGGTTATTTTGGTGGTGCTGCTCCTGACCAATCCTTAGATCAAAAAGATCTATGTCTTTTTTCATAAATTCCTATTTCAATTAGTTTGGCGCTTTATTTTACCAAGAACCTCCAAGAGGACTCAAGCGAGTCTCATGGATCTTTCTCTTATGTTCCGCCTTGCTAAAAACATAAAAATAAACTTTCCCTCTTTGATGATTTCTCACCTCTCCTACTGCATTTCCCATAATAACAAAATTGGTTATGGTAACCTTGTCTCTACCATTCTCAAAAACCATCAAATCAAACTTCCGCCGGGTCCCTCTTTTGATCTAGAGCCTAAGAATTACTTGACTAAAGATACACTTTCTAGGCTTAAGTTGAGGGTACAGGGTGGTAAGTTGGAGTATGAGGTTCAGGAGCCCATGGGAAAGGGAGAAACTGGGATCAAAAGGAAGCATGAGGAAGAGGTCAGTGCTGGGGGTCCAAGGTCTGTACGAAAGAGTCAGAGACTAGCAGAGCCTAAGCCTCCCAGGGAACAAGGTCAGAGTGTTGTAACAATAGATCTGGAGGAGGATCTGGTCTCTCCTGGATATACTGCTATGGATTTTCCGCTTCTCTCCACCACTAGTCTTCATGGGATTCTGCATTCACTTCAGGAGTCTTTGTCCCTTCTACACACCAGGATCCAAGGTGTTGAAGCCAGGGTAGCAAGAGTGGATCTTCTGCAGCAGGAGCAGATCCTAGCAGCTGTCAAGAGAGGAGAAGCTGCTGTGAGAGAGAACATTAACGATGTTGTCTCTTCTTTCTCTGTACGCCCCAAACCCTAATTCTCTTTCCTTAAATATACTCCGAATGATACTTTGATTTTTGGGTTGTACTTAAACAATGGTGGTTTCTTGTTACTTTTATTTTTATCCTCTTTTGGATGAGTCTAACACATCAGTTTCTATTGCTTATTGCTTTTATCTCTTTTATTCTTGTATCTCTTATCATTTCTCTTCTACTGTTCATCTTTTTGCTTTCTTTGCTTCTTTTATCCATTTTTCTTGAAATCAGCTTGTGCATAACTCATATCTCAGGTAGGGGTGTGCAAAAAAATCCGATCCGACTAATCCGATCCGATTATCCGCTGATCCGATCCGAAATTTCGGATATCCGATCCGGTTTTTTAATTTCGGATATTTCGGATCGGGTATCCAAAAAAAATGGATTTTCGGATCGGATACAGATCGGATTTTTTTGGGCTTCGGATATCCGAAAATCCTATTTTTTTTAGATGAATATGCAAATACTCCCTTCCTGCTAGACTGCTAGTTTAGCCTTTTAGATTTTAGGAAAGCCTAAAATTCTAGATCTCAGTTTCTCCTTTCTCTCACTTCTCACGCCTCTCTTCACTTCACCGGTTCCTCTTCACGCCGGAGTTCACCTCAAAATGGAACGGTCGGCGGCGAAGTAGCCGGATCCGTTCATGTCATGGGTAAATCCAAGCCTCTCTCTTTTCCCTTTTCCTTTTCAATTTCTACAGACATGAAACAGTCCAAAGATCAACTCCAAAAATCAGTGCACGCCTCCCTCTGATTTTCATGTTGTTAAAGACTTTTAGTTGCTTTGGTGTTAAATGGTTGAATTAGAAAATGCGGAATTGCGAGATAAGTGCTTTTATTAGGCTTAATTTTATTATATTATTGTATTTGTTATATTAGAAGGTTTTGGAATGTTAATAAAAGAATAGTAATTGACTATTTGTTGGCACTTTGACAAGACTCAAGCAAGAAGATATGTACATTATGTATAGTTTATAAACAAAGATGATTATACTTATTACTTGACAAATTTTGTATTATGTATGTACTTGGTCGATCAAAATTGTAATTCATGACTTCATGTAACATTTGTATCTGCAATGGGCAGCATGTAAGACATATTTAAAGTTGGAAGCAAGTCCAAGTTGAATAATACAGTATATGGCAAGTTTATTTGATTTCGAATATTCGGATCGGATATCGGATCCGATCCGACCCGAAAAGTCCGGATATCCGAAATTTGCGGATCGGATTCGGATCGATATTTTTCCGATCCGAAATTTCGGATATCCGAACTTTCGGATCGGATCGGATCCAATATCCGATAATGCACACCCCTAATCTCAGGGCCTTTATCTTGCTATTGCATGCTCATTACAATGTTTGGATGGCTAGTATTGTTAGATAAAATGTTATACTTTATGTTGATATTGGTGTCTTTGATACACTCTTAGAGTACTGCCGGTTTCTTGGATGTTTTTGATGATGACAAAAGGGGAAAGTAAAGTGGCAAATATAAAAGATTCTAATCTCCTTAGTTTATGTGGTGATAATTTTTGACTTTTCTTTCCTTGTTTTCAAAACTGATTAGTATTAATTAGTATTAGATTTCATAGTTAGTTCTCGGTTCTTGTTTTTGTTTTAGAAGTCTTAGCTTTTAATATTCTTTGTTTTTCTGTTAGATTTTCTTTTCTTATCTAAAGTCTTAGCTCTTGAATCTTTTGCTTTATTTTCTTTTGTTAATTTCTTACGATTTCATATTTTTTATATGCCATATATTTGCCATCATAAAAAAAGGGGAATATTATTGTATTCCATATTTTGATGATGCCAAATACTTAGGTTCTTGTATAGTTTTATTTTGGAAAATATAAAATCCCAAAAATATTGTCATGTTAATTTTTCCTATATATATATATATTATATATATATATATATATATATATATATATATATATATATATATATATATATATATATATATATATATATATATATATATATATCTTATGGAGAAAGGTTAAATGAGTTTTTAACCTAGTCAAGATTTTATTTTTACACTTTGGATTTTATTCTATGGTATGTTTAATGCATCTATTAACTTAGAATCTTTTGTATAAAAAGATTCTTAGTTATTAGATATTTTATGGTTGTTGTGTTGATGAGTAAAATTATGTTAAACAATACGTGCTTACAAAGAAGGAGGAGGGGCGAGATTTTCTCTAACTTCCGGTTGGATGTGGCGCACAAACGGCTAGTGGAAGAAATGACTTACCGTTGCAAAAACGTGGAGTTAGTGCAACGATTTATGGGCCATGATCTCTAGAACTCAGCAATCATACAATATGGAGAACGTGGAGTAAACAACAAGAATTTACAGCAGCTATTTAAGAGAAAATAGTTGGTCGAAAAACACACAACTTTCAAGCATTCAAAAGTTAATTTTTACTTCGAAAGTGTTTCTGAAATTTTCTTCTTCTCCTACAATACATACCATTGTAATATTCTTAGTGTTGGGGTGAGAAAAAATTCCAGATTATCCTTGTAATCAAGTAAGAGAAAGAAAGAGAGAATAGAGAAGACTTCGAGTGAAGTCAAGTGAGTGTCATCACTTCGGGAACTGAGTGACTGGGAACAAGTTCCTAGAGGGACGAGAGAAGGGTCCAAGATAGGTTGTAAAAGAGAGTCTTTTGGCATTATAATAAGAGAAGTATTGAGTCAAAATCTCTTGGGTCAAGGTTTTTTTCTTCCTATTGGGCCTAGGAAGTTTTCCTTGTAAGTTAAATCTTGTTTGCAATCTTTCTTTCATTCTAAGTTCATTCTATTCCTTGAGCTAAATTCGAAAATTTTCCCTCAACTACATTTCACCCCCCTCTTGTAGTTGGTCTAGTATTCATTCTAGAATTACATGTAAATAGTGTACTTTAATTGGTGTAGTGCGTTGTCCAAAAAAATTGGTTTTGTAATCATTCACTTGCACTGTCATTTGGACAAGGAGTTCGATGCCTTGGAGCAACTGATATCACCTTTTTTTTTTTTTTTTTTTTTTATTTTAGCCGCCTCTATTGATCAAATTATTGTTTCTGTTCTTTTTCCTTTTTCTTAAACTCTTCCTCTCTCGAAACTCTTATTTCCTTCTTTTCATTATCGATAGAGTTTTCATCTCTTTTTCTATTTTATGTCCAATTCTAAGTTTTTAACCATTAATTTTCCCAAAAATCCATCTATAACAATGATTCCCTTCATTTTCAGATAACTACAATAATTTAATTTGTATAATCCATATATTAAGATTGACCAAATCTTTTAAATAATATATAAAAAGAATGTTATTATCAAAGATGTTAAATTTAACTCAATATATAACTCTTGATATATATTGTATCTTCTTATATTTTTTTAGTAATAGACTAAAAATATTAATTGTTAATGCTGTGTTTTAGGAAAGTACTAGATGCAAATGGATGAAACAATATCATGAATCTTTCAGTAATTTAGTGACACACCAAATTTGAAATCTTGGATCCCTCTCGGGTAAGGACATCTAGTAATGTATATGTATTCTTGAGATGGTTTTGTGTAGTTTCATCCAAAAATCGTATTAAACCATTTATTTAATGTGTTTGTTTAATTTCCGGTTTAATCATATTATTGTACTATCTAAAAAGTACATCTTTTACAAAGGGATATTAATAAAAAAAAAAGGGAAATTACATTTGATACCATATATTTTGGGTTTTTCCATTTGGTACTCAAATTTTGACTTATATATGGTATCATTGTAGTTTGAGACTTATTCTCTACCATAACATTCCGTTAAGTAAAACATTGGTTTTGGGTTAAAGAAGGTTAGTAAATGAGAAGTGGTGATTGGGTTAGAGTGATAGATGGGGTTTGCGAGGCTATCGCTCCCGAAACTTTCTCTCTAAGTTTTCTCTCGTTGCTTCATGCGCGTCGCCATGGCAAGAAATCGGCGGAGAAAACTCGGAGCGGGACAACAGGAAGGTAGGAAGGAGAAAGCAAGGGGACCCACCTCTATATCTCGAAGCTCTTAGAACAAATTAAGTCTATGGATGATATCATGGAGATAGAAGCTTTGGATTTTGGCTTAGGGATTGGAGAAATTCGACGCCTAAATCATCGATCGAATATTCAGGCGGCAATCGATATAAGACACACGTTAACGAATGGTTGCAATCCATTCATGATAACTCTGGAGCTCGTTCAGCTCAAATCGGGTAATCATCGATTACGCATGTTTTGAAGATTGTGGTGAATTGGACAATGATGAATTAGAACACTAGTCCTATTGTTCTAGGTCGAATGAATGTGAATAATAGAAATGAAAGCAAAATTGATCGAGTTCATATTGAGATTGAGGACATTCGGGAGGAGATTGATTATTGGAATTCCTCGATCATATCGTTATGTTGTGGGTGCAAATCCTCCATTACGGTTATGGAAGGTTTTTGCATCGTATTTGGAAGAATCATAGTATTGATAAAGTTGCTATGATCGGAAAGGAATTTATCTTGTGAGATTTAGTGCTATGGATGCTAGGGACAAGGTGATGTCAGGTCATTTTTTCTTTGATAAGAAACCGTTGATTATTAAGTCTTGGAGTCCAGATGTTGATTTTGAGAAAGAAGATCGGAAACGCTTCCCAATTTGGGTGCAATTGAGGTTGGCACTTAAATATTGGGGGTGAAAAATCACTACACAAGATTGCATCATTGTTGGTGATCCAATCAAGAGAGATGATGCTACAAGAAATCGAGAGAAATTGCAGTATGCTCGCATTTTGATTGAGGTTAAATTGGATCAACCTTTTCTAACTCAATACAGGTTTTGGAACAAGCATGAGGAGTTAACTCGGATACAGTGGTATTTGAATGGCTTCCATCTCTTTGCTAAAATTATAGCGAAATGGGCCATTTAACCGGCGGTTGCAGGAGGCGGAAGAAGAAACAAGTATGGATGCCTGAACGCAATGCAAACAAAGTTTCAATCACGGTGCTGGCGCAGGGTTTGGTCTGTGCAGGGCGGGGTCCCGAGGACAAAGCAAAACACTGAGGTGCGGAGATCAAGTAAGCCTAACACAGACGGTGGATTGGATCACAAGGTTTTCAAAGAGCTTTGAAACCTCCATCGTGGTTAGAACATCTAGTGTGGGAGGCAAACTAACACTCAAAACTTCATTTCATGTCTCTGGATCACTTGACAATAAGAGCAAGAGCGAATGTTGAGAAGCCTTTGGTTTCTGCGATCTAGTAGTAGAGACCAGAGAGGGAGAGCCTCGGTACCTGGGCATGGATAGTTGCTCGATTTGGAATGTAAGGGGGTGTTAACAATATCAAAAAGCAAAAGGATGTGATGAATTATATTCCACAACTTTTAGAAACATTAGTGCCTCCGGAAACCAGAGGTAAAGGCTGTTAATTTGGGCAATCTTTACCAAAGGGTTTTTAAGTGGTTGGTGTTTTACTTCCTCGATCCTAATCTTCACCGTGGAGGCAGAATCGTGGTAGCATGGAAGCCCGTGGAGTTTTCAGTTATTATAATAAAAGTAACAAGTCAATTGTTACATTGTAACTTGACACATAGTGATGGGTGGTAATTCATGCTTTTTTCTACTCTTTCATTTACGGTTTTAATGAGAGAGTAAAGAGGGAAGCATTATGGGAGGATCTTATGCTACTCCATTATCACAACCATGTATTTTTGTGTGGAGACTTTAATTGTGTAATGAGTACGGAGGAAAGGATAGGCTCCGCGAGAGAGAGAGCTGGAGATGCAGAGACATGTTAATGTGTATGCGGCATTGCTCCATGATGATATCAAGAGTTCAGCAAGCTTCTTTACATGGAACAATAAGCAGCCTAGGCTAAATGCAAAGAGTATTTTCCCAAGTTGGATAGAGTACTTCGCTAATCCGACAGGGCAAAATATGTTTAATACAACAAAGGCATCCTTTCGTTGTAGAGTGAATTTATAATTCTCCTCAT
>CANSZD010000409.1:0-141293 GCA_947648045.1 Beta corolliflora | reverse complement strand
TGCAAGGAACATGTAACATATATTCTTCTCTGTAATACAAAGAGTAGGAGCTAGAGTTGTGGAGGACCCTGGGATGTTCACACTGGAGAAACGAGCATTTTATCTATCTAGAGCTTATTCATCATCTAACAACTTTTGAGTTTTCACATTCTCTAAAAGCTAGAAACAAGTGTTTGCAAACCTGTAAAAGTAGTATCTAGTTTTCTATTGTAAGCTTTCATTATTTATTTTTTGAAATTCAAAAATTATTATTGATAGCCAAAAAAAGAGTTACAAACACCAATACAACTAGCTTATAGGGAGATAAACATCAGTATCTATTTTAACCCTACCTTCTAGGAAGGGTTGAAAAAATAGACTCTTCATATGCTTTCCTAAAGCAAACACCAGAACAACGGGTAGAACAAACTAGGCACTAAAACAGAAATAGTGCCAGAAAGCAACAGAACACAACAGAAGGAAGTAATAGACCTACTATACAAAAGTTGTCTCAGTTCCTCAGAACATCTACATGCTACATTAAAGATAATTTTGTCAACTAATTGAGCAGGAGCAATATGTTTGTTCTCGAAGACCTGCTGATTTCGTTGTAATCCATATGTGATACACAACTTCAGCAAAAATCATGCCATAAACCTTGCTTTTTTTTGTGCCTTCTTCTACATTGTTCAGCTGCAATGTTGGATTTCATCCAGAAAAGGAAAAATGGGGGCGAGAAATTTTAAGTATCTGCAAGCATTGTTGCCAAACTCGTTGTAGATGTTGGAATGTTTAATATAGTAAGAGTGCACCCATTTTATCCAAAGTTTGTCCCGCTCAAAGCAATGGCCCGGAAGCGCTTAGAAATAGCGCCTTTGTTCCAATGTTCCAAGTTGATAAAGGTTCAACCTCCTCCAATTTTAGGGAAACAAAGTTGTTACTAAGAAACCGGAGCTTTTTTTGTAGGTAAATCCTTACATCCGTCCAAAGATATACCCAGGAAAGACTTTGAATCTCCTTAATAATCTTTTTCGGGGTAGAATAAAAATCGACACCAAAAGATTTGCATACTAAGGGAGAACAGCTTTAACAAGTTGAGCTACGACACCGCATATGATAAGTTTTTAGCACTCCAGGTTTTGTTCTACGCCATGATTTTCTCAATTAGAGGTTTACAAGCAAGATAAAGAGTTTTTCAGGAAAGAGGGACTCGAAGATATCCGAATGGGAAATCACCAAGAGAGAATACGAGTAGCTAATTGAATATCACAATAAAGTAAGGATTAACCCCTCCCAGAATAAAGGTTAAGCTTTTGTGAAGATTAGCTTCAAGCCGAAGCTTAGAGAATGAATGAAAAGCTTTAAGTAATAATTGGAATAGAAGAAATATCGACTTTTGCAGGGTAACACGAAAGGTCAAAAGAAGCCCGAGCATCATATGTGAGATGAAATCTAGCACATCTAGGATGATATTTGAAACTAGGATCAACTGAAGAGTACCTAAGAAACGGATAAATATTCCATGCCACCCGCAAGTAAGAAAGGTGAAATAAGATCGCCTTGCCTAAGACCTTTCTTAGCAAAAAAGGCTTACAAGGTTTTCCATTAATGAAGATGGAATAAGGAAACAAAAGTGACATAAGCCATGATCCGGGTTACAAAGATGGCAGGAAATCCCCAATTCATGTAAAATGGATTACGTAAAAATGGCCATTCTATGGAATCATAAACTTTTTTTGAGATCTATTTTAATTGTGCATCTAAGAGAGATATTTTTTCTTGTGTATCCACTTAATAAGATCGGTAGCTAACAAAATGTTATGGTTATATGTCTCTTAGGAATAAAACCAACTTGAGCAAGATGTTAATAACTTCCCCCAATCACATCTTGCATCCTATGTGGAAGGATCTTAGCTATGATTTTATACACTATAGTTGCAGCAAGCTATAGGTCTAAAATCACTAGCATAAGTTGGATTAGGGAATTTTAGGAATCAAGGTGATGGGAGCAATATTAACCTGAGAACTGAGGTGACCTGTGTGGAAGAAGTCAAGAATAGCAGCATAGATATCAGGTTTAATGACATGCCACATACTTTTGAAGAAAACAGCATTGAAACCATCAAGCCCAGGGGCTTTGTCTCCATCAATGCTAAACATGGCTTGATCAATCTCATTCAGTGTGATAGGAGTAATGGGAGCCCTCCTAGCAGTTGCACCGAGAGTAGGACCCTTTCTGATAACTGTTAGGTTAACACCTTGGAGCTGATCAGCACAGCTTCCCCATTAACTTGCTATAAAAGATCTTGAATTGCATCTTGAATGTCAACAAGAGTTTTGCTAAGTTTCATTCCTGCAGCAGTGTACAGAACATCAACATAGTTTTTACGACTTGTCTTTCTTTCATAGCAGCAAAGAAGACCTTTGTATTTGAATCTCCAAGTTTTAACCATTGAATCCTGGATTTTTGTCTAAAACACATTTTCCAATTGCAAGCCATTTTCTGGAGTGGAAGAAATAGTTTATTGTTCTTGGTTATGCAGAGTCACATTGAAATGATCAAGATGAATTTGAGACTGAATCTGATCCAGTTCCTCCCTGGCAGTATTGATGTGATCAGTGATAGAAGCAAACTCACTGATTTGAAGGTCTTGAGGGCACCGCTTTCACATTACTTCAAAGATGAACCATATGTCAGAGAGGGTCCTAGGCCAATCCTCTTTGTCTCCAAGCAGCAGCAACTTTCTCCTGGAAATCAGGATGATTAATTAAATGATTAAAGAACCGGAAGGGTCTGCACTCCACCGTGAGCACTTTGATTGAAATAAATCATCAAAGGGTTATGATCAGAGATAGACTGATTCTTGATCTCTACTGTGATATTAGTATGCTGAGCATACCATTTTTGCATTGCAGATACACCTGTCAATCTTACTAAAAATGCGATCATTTCCCTTGCCTTTTGTTGGACCAAGTATAAAAAGCCCCAATACCTCTCACTTCAAGTAAATCAGTAGAGTCAAGCAAATCTCTAAAGTCCTGTGTCTCAGCATTAGCAACAGGAATACCATTTAACCTATCTGCACTCTCTAAGACAGAGTTGAAATCACCCATAATCACCCACTCCTT
Source organism: Beta corolliflora (assembly GCA_947648045.1). NCBI lineage: Eukaryota > Viridiplantae > Streptophyta > Magnoliopsida > Caryophyllales > Amaranthaceae > Beta > Beta corolliflora. The sequence goes on along the minus strand of CANSZD010000409.1, from coordinate 138,185 downwards.
GCTAACAACAGTGCTCAGATGATAAAGAGATGACCATAATGGTCTTCTTGTGTCAATGGTATGAAGCCCATAGACTGCAGTGAAATTGTATTGTTGTTGAGTGTTTTTGTCAGTGACAACACTGAATAAACTGATCTGAAGAAGACAGAATCTCCACATGAACAAGACTTTCTTTCCAAGCATACCAGATCCTGCCCCTGGGATGATGAAGGTAGTTGTCACTCCAAGTCCACAATCTACCAAACTTCCTTTGCACCTTATCTTTATTAGTCACCTTCACTCTAGTTTCAGTCAATGCAAACATAGTGAATTTATTACTATCTATAAACGATTTGACCTCCTTTATTTTAAGAGGATCATTGAGACCCCTTACATTCCAAGTGCATGTATAAATCATGATAAATATGGATTGGTACCTCCTGGATCCTTGTTCATTTTCATCATCATTTTCAAGAAGGAATTCTGCATTCTCTTCTTCACAGGGAACAATGATTCTCTTGCCCCCTTTTTCTTGTAATCATTTTCCACTGATGAACAATAGGTTGCAAAGGAGTGTTTACAACACTAGAAGGATTAGACCTGATGGGTTCATCAGTTTGCTGATTAACTGCAAACCTGGTGGAACCTCAGGAATACTGATAGTAGCAGGAAGAACCCTCAGGATCTGAAATAGGATTTTGTGTTACCTTAGGTATCCATTTCTGAATCACCTTAGGGTTTTGTTGTTGTTGTACTTGCCTTTTCCTATTTCCACAATCATGTCCAACAACCTTTTGACAGATTTTACAAAAGGTGGAAGCCAATCATACTTCACTTGTTGCTTGATTAAAATACCATTTGAATCTTCAAAATTAACATGGCATTGGATGTCTTTTGTTACATCAATTTCAACAAGAATTCTAGCAAAGGATATTCTTAGTTGTTTAGATGTACATTCATCAGCATATAACGGAATACCCAACAAACTACCACAATTCTACTAAGAGAATCAGCACTCCAACAATTCAGAGGCAAATTAGGTAATTTAACCCAAATGGGAATCACCTTTAGCACTTTCCTCATTGAAGTTGAAATTAGCAGTCCAGGGTTTAACAATAAGAGGTCTGCTGTTGTAGCTATGTGGTCCAGCATATAAAACTTCATTCCTATCATCAATACTACACAAAATTTCACCACAAAAAAAAGCCATCATCATGTAAGAAGATTTTTGGTTTAGCTACAGAGTTCCATTCCTTTTCAATGAAGCGAGTTACAGCACCAATTGAAGGTATCTCCCACAACATAAATCACCAGAGAAGGAGCCCAAATCTCAGAGAGTTTGTCAGTTTCAGATTTATCTAAGCAAGCAACAGAAATACCATTCTTAACAACAGGGGCAACAAATTTCAGAGATGTACCTTTAGCTGTTAATCGATTACCCGTGAATAAGGTGTTCCAAGGATTTTCTGGAATAGCGTCCTGAGCAGGATTAACTGTTTCAATCACCACATTCTGTTCAGGAAGAGGTGCAGTTACAGCTTGAAACATCGTATTAATGGCAGATTGGAGCTCCGGTGAAATCGGACCTGCACTAGGATGTGGGGTTATGTCTTTAGTAATCACATACGATTATGCGACGAGAGACGCCCATTCCTTGAGAATCAGAAGTAAAAGTTTTCTTCTTCCTTGCCATGGATTCCAAGTAATGGTAGAAACCCTAACCATTCGAAGTCGCCATGACTTAGAGAGAGGAAGCTTAAGAAGTTAGTAACGTAAACTAATGGGTTCTTTTCAAGTATATGTAAGCTTTCATTATTACATGACTAGTGTTAGCATGATTATGTCGTACAAAACTTTTGAAATCTCAAGCTGAAGCTAAAGTCCTCAACAAGTGATTTCGTGTCAATGGTGAACCTGACAGATTAAGACCCAGTAACACAAGTGAAAGAGCCAGAATTTATTTCTTTGAGTGAATCAAACGTTTAAACCTTTAATAACGATGAGATTCCATTGATACAGAGCCAATTCCAATAGAACTATTGGAGGGTCCCATTGGCGTGCATCCAGTAAGAATTGAACCTATGAATTCGCCATTATGCTGGGCGCAAAGCCGCAAACTATTTACAAGGCTTTGTTGGTGAATTTCCTGTTGCGTCAGATGATCTTTAGTATATACTAACCTGTGCCTTGTTGGCACTGTATCCATGATGCATAGGCAGCTAAAAACCTGTTTTTAACCTTTTATAGCTAGAATTGATCTGGCCTTTGCCTGTAGTAGTTATCACAGTTAGAGTAACCAAAATAATGGAGGTTCTTTGACTAACAAGGGATACATGCATTATATGGTTCTTTAAATAGCTGATATTATGGTATATTTCTCTCATGTTCTTTCATCTACGATAGAGAGTTCGCATGCATCTCCCTAAGCCGTCTTTTCCTTTTCCTCCCCATTCAATTTTATTGTTCTAGCAAAACTTTTTTTTGTAAAAAAAGGTACAAGCTGGCCACTTGTTATCTGATATCAATTTTTTTTACAAATGAGCTGTGACTTTTCTGGCTGGATAAGATAAACAAATATAGAGCAAAAAGTACTTTTGAAACAAGTGAATACAAGAGGTTCCCATTCACTCTGTTTTTCTTACCCCAATTCAGCTTTGATTATCATCTACCTTTCCTTATAGTGCCAAGAAGAAAAATGAAATATGAGGTGGCACTTTAAGGGGAAAAAATGACTTCAGATGCAAATTCTCCTGCCCGCCAAAAAAAAGAGGGTATATTATATATTACTCCCTTTCTGTATCAATGACCATGCAGAGCAGATTTGTGCTACTTTCAGTCCTCTCATGCAAGATCATTAGTGCTTATTTGACAAAAGATATTTATAGCAAGACCATTAATGGTTATGTTACTCACTCATGTAACTTTGCCAGACAATGGAAACTCGGCCAGTTGTTCCTGACAGAAAGCTGCTTGCTAGGCTTGTCTTAATCAGAGAAGAAGCTCGAAATATGATGGGAGGAGGAATTCTTGACGAAAGAAATGATCGTGGCTTCAGTACTCTCCCTGAATCAGAGGTTTGACAGATTTCTGGCAAATTAAATATATTATATCAATGGCACTGTTAGTCTCTTTCCCATATACTCTTTTCATATATAGTGGTATCCTGTATCAACATGCAAAAGTATTTGATCTCCCACTTGTTTTCTCTTCTTTCTATGATCAAAACTTTTATGAATTTAAATGAAACATACTGTGCTGCAGGTCAATTATCTGACCAAGCTAGTTGCATTAAAACCTGGTAACACGGTCCAAGAGATGATTAAAAATGTAATGCTAGGCAGGGATGAAGGTGCAGATGATCCCAGCACTGACAAAGAAGGCAGTACTCGTGGGTCCTCGTGGAGTTGTAGGAAGAGTAAGTATGGTTTTGATAGAGTTGACTTCATTATCTATATCAGTATGTTGACACCCTATATTCGTATAATCTTTCTAGGAAAGTCAAACTGGGCTTAAAACCGTTTCCAGTGCGTCCTGGAATGTTTCTCGAGACCGTATCCAAGGTATGAATGATAGATTGCTCATATATGTGATCCCCTACATCACCATTGAGATCTAACAAGAACTATTTCTGGCATAAATTGATGTTAGATAGATGGTACTAACTACTAACCCGCCTTACCTCTTTTCTACAGGTACTGGGAGGAATTTATGCTGGAAATGTCTCAGGCATCACTGCACAGCACCTAGAATGGGTAATGTGCCTTTCGCTTCGTTGTCTTCATGTTGCATCAAGATGTTAGAAGATGTTATTCATTTCAAAGTATCTGATTACTAACTATTTGTTCTTATTAAATTTTCCATTTGATTATGATGGGTTACTCAGCTCACTTGTCAAGCCACGGACGGATTTGACTTCCCCTCCTTGCCTTCAAGTTAAAATTCTGGGAATTTCTCACTTGATTTTTATGTAAAAATATCCCTTTATATAGGCTCAATTTGGTTTGGACAGAAAACAATTCCAACTGAAAATAGTTTCTATAAAAAACATTTTTCAAGGAACACAATTACAAACTAAATCAGTGGGGAAAGGTGGATGGGATCGGATAGGAGAAAGAGGAAGGTAAAAAATACGGAGGAAATTGCGGTCTTGAGGAATATGATTTCCAATTTTGAGAGACCTATTTTTCACTCTTTATATACAAGGAAAATATTTTCCTCCCAACCAAACGCTATCTCACATATCTACTTGCTACTTACGTATCCCCTTTTGGTGGTGTGGTTATAAATTTTGGCTCACTTCTTTGAGACCGTTCATGCATCAGGTGCACCAAAAAACACTCCAAGTACTTGAAGAAATAGCATTTTGAGCTTCTTTTGTTGCTGCAGTTGAGGTTCTTCAGCCTGACGTCAAATTTGTTCCGTCTTGATACTGGTAAAGATTTAGGACATTCAGAGGCTCAAACCTGTATATAGTTCATCACAAGCACAGGCCTAAGCATGGACTTCGGCAATAGAAAAAGAACGGAGGTAGTATATAGGTGTATTAACACGTGTATATAATCATATGAACTCAGGGGAGCCGGATTCTGTATACCACTTGTTTAGTTGTATACATTTTCTCAGTCTTATCTGATCATGGCAGATATTCATGTCCTAAAGAAGAAAAAAGTTCTTTATCAAGTTTTTAAGATATGTTTTAGATATGTTTCTAAGAAGAAGCAAGAGAAGCTTAATATTCAAGGAAAACATTCTGATAAGATTTATATTGATGAAGACGAGGAAGAGGATGAAATTTGGTATCGAATGCATGGAACTCGCAAGTCCAGTGGTAGAAGAAGAAGAGAAGCAGTAGATTTCTGGATTATATTCATAACAATCTTTAGGTTTTTTCATTACATTTAAAGTGTTGTCGTGTGACAGTATAATCGTAGTTTAGCTATTGTTTAATCAATTCTATATTACTTTCTTTCGATAGGATAAACATTAGTGCAATTGGTGCAAGTTTGATGGGAGGCTTTATTTTTTAGGACAAGTTAACTAGTAGTATATCATACTTTATGTCTTTCCTTTTACTTTTAATCAAATTATCAACTAAACTATTTGTCTATAAATAAAAAGCTCGATGCTCACCTTGAGTTAGAATGTATGTGTTACGTACTAAGATGAGTTACCCCAAAAGTTCGAGCTTGGTTCAGCTCTTGAGCACCCTACTTGCCCGCATATTTCCCAATAACAGCACTAGTGGTTATATATATTCCCTATTTTCTTCCTTTTTAGCTCAAGCATGTAGCCTACATCCACATTAGACATACATTTACGCATACTGCATAGTAGTAGTTTACCTCGGACTCATCCATAGACTAGTCTTACTCTTTTCATGTGGTTTTATTTAGAGATATAAGGAGAATCCAATCATCTATATCTTCTTTATTTGCCTTATTAAGTTATATTTACCCCCTAAACATATGGTAGCTCTATATTTCCTATTGTTATTGTGATTCAAATGAGGGTTGCTTATCGGTTGAGCCGAGAAGACCGGTGTTCATTTAAGCTTATTCGAGCTCGAGTCGAGCTCGAAGCTTAACGAGCCGAACTTTGCTAAATGTTAAATGAACCGAGACTGAATCTGCTCACGAACAAATTTGACTCTTTATCACCCCTAGTTTTTACATGTTTTCTTTGTTTTTCCTTTTTTAATATTTGAGATTGATAGGTTTTTTTTTAGAAAATGGAACTAATAACTTATTATTGTGTGATATATAGGTTACTATATATATATATATATATATATATATATATATATATATATATATATATATATATATATATATATATATATATATAAATATAAATAATTAAATATATGATTTTTCTATATAAAAGATAATCGGCACTCGTTCACGAGCTTTTGAGCGGAGCTTTGCTTAGCTCACTCAAGCCGTTAAAGTCTCGAGCCGAGTCACCACGAGCCGAGCTTTGACCGAATTTTGACCGAAGCCGACGCCGACATGCTCACGAACATGCGCTGCTCATTATCACCCAAAATCGACAATCACTCATTCACATGTAAAAGATTAAAGAAAAGATGGTTAGACAAAACAATCTAGTACTACAAGCTTACCAATAATAAGTGACTAGAAGACGAATCAGAAGCAGAAAAATCACACACTAAACTTTAGCTATATGCAACGTGTAAACAGAATCACCCAGTAATGATGATGCTTTCAAGTGTTCAATTACAAGGATCAGAAATCCATGTGGGTGAGTGGAGACCACAAAGGTCTAATTAACACTACTGAGATCACCTTATAATAATATGAACATATTAATGATTTATAATGTTGGCATTTCAAGTTGCAATGAATGCAAAATTGAAAATACAGCACAGACTTACCTACAAACATATCGCTTCAAATATTTGCACGCTTTTGGGTTCAAGTTCACCTCCCTTTCTTTATATACAAAATCTTATATAGACCTCTAGCATGTTCATATTTGGCTTTTTGCATAATAGAGTGTTGGGTTGGGCTAAAAAATGCTTAATTGGAAAAGTGCATATTTTTCTATTTTCCTTTACATGGTATATGAAAGAGTAGAAAATAATTTTTCAAATGAGGAAATATATTTCTTCCAATTGTGGAAAGTATTTTCCATCTAAAAGAAAAGGAAGCCACATTTTCCTTCTTATTCTTCACCTTTCTCTTTCCATCCTCTGATCCTCTCATCCATCCTCCCTTTTCTTTTCAATTTTTTTTTCTCTAAAACTTTTCATGCAAGTATTTAGACAAAGGAAAATAACCGAAATTGCGTGATCTCCTTTTATCATGGAAAATTATTTTCACTTGAAATGTTCTCATTCTTATAAGGAAGCCTAAGTTTTGTTTTTTTTTTTATTATTGTTGCTAAAGTCAATATTTACGTAAAATTACCCTTCTCCATACGATGATGTTAACATATAAAGAATAACTAGAATATAAATATTTAAAAATAGTAATTTTATAACATGACGTTACTCAAATATGATCTCCACAATAATTATTATACAGGAGACACAAATTTCTTTTGTTTATTAGATTAAAAAGCTAAAACATTGATTACATAAATTATATAGGACTACTTCATAATCTACCCCACCGACTTAGTTTGGATTATTGGTACTTGCAATTTGCAAATCTCTAATAAGGCCCAACTTTGTTTGCTTGCCTTTAGCTAAGAACGGACCCTACAGGCCTACCTGTTTGAGTATCCTCTTTCCCATCCTTTTGATCCAAATTGCGTTCTTAGCTTTGCTAGTGCTTCACAGCTAGCTAGCTAGCTAACCTAGACATTGTTATTCTTGCTTTTGAAAGATTTATTTACGTAATTAGTATGTCTAATAATGTGCTGTTTAGACATACAAGGGACTATATATGATCTATAATTTTATAACTTTACATTATGTCAATGGATTTTTTTGATAAAATTTCATATATGCTCTTTATTGTATGGAGTTTATTTGTGTTTATTGGTTCTCCCTAGTTCACTAACATTCTAACAAAAGGGGTAATATTGTTAAAGATTGAAGACTTCATATCGACATGATTTTTCGGGTGAATTAGAGTAATTTTTGATAAAGGGATAAGACTGTTATTTAAATCTTTGCAGATGTTGTTTTGGTGGATTTTATATTGAGTGGTAATTATCATTGTTGCTTCTTTAGATGCCAAGATTGACCTAATTAGCTCTACTTAACGTCTTGACCTATGGTCCAAGTTCAACCTATCAAAAATTTACTCACATTAAATGTTGAATTGGGGGCCCTAAAAAATTTTGAAATTTGAATTCAAAGTCATTCAAAATTTTGATTTGAAATATTAGACGAAGTATTATTAGTGGAAACATGACCTCAAATGAATAACAATTGAAAGTTCACATAACATTAGGGCCGATAATTTCATCCAAACCTAACGGATAACCATCCATACATCCAAATATATGGACGAAAATCCGAATTTAAGAAGATGCTAAACGAATGATTCATGGATCTGGTGACGGGTCATATCGGGTTCCGGTGGAGGTCCATCCAACCCATCACCCGATCCATTCATCCATCCGTTAAATAAATTTTTACATATATATATATATATATATATATATATATATATATATATATATATATATATATATATATATAATATTATATATATATATTGTTTAATGTCTATTTGCAAAGTTTGGATTGAATTGTGATTTTTTGTCAATAAAAAGGAACAAATGTTAGAAGGATGTATCAAAGTTTTAATAGATTAACCACTTTATTCCCAAATCTTGATTTTAATTATGAAAGTGCAACAATACATTTATTTACTTTTATTTCACCTAAATCACCACCCGACCCACCCAAAATATCCATGGATAATGGGTGGATTGGATGTGGATGAAGGGGAAATCGATTGACGAATGGATCTAATGGTGGATGGGTTGTTGGCGGATGGAGCCCCACCTGACCCACCTCCGATCCATCACCACCTCTACATAACATCGTGTATATGTAGTCCCAACTCCCAAGTCCCAACATACACAACCTTTTTGCTAGAAAAAGTTAAGGCAAATTTCAACTAAGTTGTATTACTTGAGTTTGCTTCGCACCTAAACACCGCATCTTCAGTATTTTTCTTTAATTGAGAATTTTGTCTTGACGTGAGGATATGCTTTCCTTTCTCAGGATCCTCATAAATAAATTTATACTAGAAGGTTATTGTTATTGCTGTTTTTTAGATGGTAAGATCGGACTCTACTGACCTATCTACGATCCAAGTTCAACCATTAAATGACAACAATATTTTCCGAACAAACGATATAAAAGTAGGATAAATTACAAATTCTTAATTGTTGAGATAAGTATAGAAGGAAGGTGTAATGCACCTTACTAGAAATTAACGAAGAACAGTGGAAATCTTGTAGTTTCAATTGAAATTCAATTATTCTCAAGCAGGTGAAAGCTCTAGAAGAGGAGGTGAGCCATTCAAAGAAAGTAGCCGTTGGTATATCCATGTCTTTCAAACTTTTTGAAAAAGTAGAGATACTGTTTCTTTTAGGCTTTCACGTAATGTTGTTAAGTGGGCCCTGAGTTATTGAAATGACCAATGTATCCCTCCAGGCCTTCCCCACCCCTCCAAAAGCAAGCTTTCTTCTCACATGCCCTGCTTGGTTTAATTTTCAAATGCATTACATAATAAAGTTTGATTACCTTCACGTGTTTGGCCATCATATACTAATGCAGGTCAAGATGATGATGGGGCATGTGAAATGACTCTTAACACACTCCCTTCATTAAAACTTACTGTATACTTCTACTTCATTTTGCCATTGATTCATCACATGACATATAAACATATTGTGGCTCCCCAATAAGTCTGCATCAATAAATGGATTGTTTACATCTTAGTTCTCACTCTTGCATGGATTTTTATTTGTACACAACGACTTGTTGCAAAGATTTTACATTCGTTTAGGTAATCTAGGAAGATCTTTTGGTTTATGTCGTGGATTTTTAATAGTAATGTATTTTCCATTAGTCTATTTTCAGTATGACTCGTTTAAATGATGGTGCGACACTATGAGTAGTCCTACATATGCACTGTCGGTAACTCTATTTGTATTTGTCAATAACCATGTATATATACATTAAGGGTTTCTCCATTACTACCTTAACAACTTTGATCACTAAGTCGTTAACCACGCATTTCTATAATCAATATCCCTATTTATATTAATTTAGTAACCTACTTTGTGCTATCAACTAATTGTATATGACTCGTCACATCTAAGCGTTTGCATTTTTTACTTGACAATTAGAAGTGGTAGTATCAGCAATTGATAAATGTAGCTATCTCCGCTAATCTACGTACACTTGTTAAGTTTTGTTATATCAAACCACTTGTAGTAAGACCAATTGTAGTAAGAGTTTTGTTATATATAACCTTAAGTGTTAACCATAAGTTGTACGGTTTTTTCACCATATACCCCTGACAAATTGGAAAATTCACCATATACCCTCAATGTTCCAGATATGCACCATATACCACTGAGTTTTCGAAAACGTTCACCATATACCCTTGACATTTCAAAACTGTTCAGCAAATGTCCTTTTTGGTAACTGCCGTTAACTCACCGTTAGCTTTATTTACTATTTTGCCATTATTAACCCTAAACCCTAATTTTAATCTAACCCTAACCCTAACCCTTATCTAACCCTAACCTTAATCCTAATCTAACTCCTAACCCTCCCTCCCCTCAACCCCAGCCTCAGACCCCCACCCTCCTCCTCCCCTCCACTCCACCACCGCCGCCCCCACCCCACCCCCGTTCCCTTCCCTCCTCGTCGCTCCCCTTACCTCCACCCTCACCTTCCTCGCCGTCGCTCCCCTCCCTTCCCCTTCAGCTGCTCCCCTCCCCTCTCCCCCTACCCCTTCCCCGTCGCCGAATTTCACTCAAGTTGCGGGAAGAGGAGAGAGAAAGACGCATAGATTTCTCGTCCCCCGAATTTTCCGCCATTAGAACCGAATTTTCCTCCCCTTCCCCGTCGTTGCTCCCCTCCCCTTCCCCGTCGCCGAATTTCACTCAAGTTGCTGGAAGAGGAGAGAGAAAGATGCATGGATTTCGTCCTCGAATTTTCCGCCATTGAATTTTCGATTTAGGGTTTTTGATTTAGCGAACAATGTTGATGAAGATGTTTGATTTCTTCGACGGGGGAGCAACGGGAAGGGGAGGGGGAGGGGGGAGGGGGAGAGGGTGGGGAAAATCGACCGGGGAGCGGCGACGGGGAGGGAGGGGGAGAGGGCGGGGGGGGGGAGCAAGGTGACGGGGAAGGGGAGGGGGACGGGGAGGGGAGCAACGACGGGAAGGGGAGGGGGTGGGGAGGCAGCTGACGGAGAAGGGGACGTGGGTCGGGTGGGGGGCAACTGGTGGTGGAGTAGGGGGGAGGGGGGGGGGGGGGTCAAGGCGGAGGGGAGGGGGAAGGGGGGGTGGTGGAGGGGAGAGGAGGGGAGGGGAGTTAGGGTTAGAATTAGGGTTAGGATTAGGGTTAGAATTAGGAGTTAGGGGTTAATGGTGGCAAAATCGTAAATACGACTAACGGTGAGTTAACGGCAGTTAGGGAAAAGGGTATATGGTGAACGTTTCAAAACTCGGGGTATATGGTGCATATCCCAAACATTGAGGGTATATGGTGAATTTTTCGGGGGTATATGGTGAAAAAACCGTTAGTTGTATATTAATGATAATACCTAAAATAGTATTAATATATGAATGCTTAAAAAAAATGAGTGATTGATGTAATTAATGTTTATCTAATGCTTAATGTTTCTACTTTTAATTCCTTTTTTATTGAGGGAGTTTCTACTTTTAATTCTATATACTTAGCTATCTCATGGAGAATACGTACATAACAATCTCCTAAATGTAGAAGGTTATTTCACAAGATTATACTATGTGGCATCCTTCCCTTAACGATATAAGTGTAAATGACGAGACAACTCGTTCTTAGAGATGACATGGCATAGTTATCGGTGTAAATGACGAGGTATTTCATGGATTACTCGAGATCAACTTGGTCAAAATACGACTTGAATGAGTTCAACTCTTTTGAGAATTTAAAATATTATAACTTAAGTGCTTAACTCTTATCTTATTTAAAAACCCATAATATCATCTTTTATTTTCGATAAGAGAAGCAACAAAAGTATAGTGAAATGGTGGATAGATATCTTTCTCTCTACACTTGAGATTTTGTGTTTGGAACTTTGTACTTCGTCCGTTTTTTTTGTAGTTGTAATATTTGATCTCTGTACAATTCCCATATAAACTTTAACAGGATTTTTTTTTGTAAAAAATATATAAAAACAAGATTTAATTTTGAGGATGTTTTGGAATTTACCTCAATGTATATTATATAAACACCAAACTTTTATAATTTTATATTAATAGATAATTGAATATACTAATGGTCAAACTTGTACATAATAGGAGTATTGATAAGTGTAAATCTCAAAATATTGCAACCAATAAAAAAAAGGAAGTTTTAATTATGTTTATATAATTTTTTAATTTTATGAAATGAAGTGGATAAAATGCTATTAAATGAGGAAAAAGTGCCATCTAATGACTTACGATTTTTGTCCATACTTTTAAGTACTCCCTACCTTCGTATTGATGTTCTTAGTTTGATTTGCACATTTGCTATAATTGACAGTGCACATCTTTGACTATAAATATTTGTAATTATGTATTTGTACAATTCTAAAAATTTGATATTATCAATGTACTAACTGATACGAATCAAACAAGGCATCACATGACTATTTTTTTCTTATATATTGACAAAAATGTAGAAGATTTTGTGTTAATCCAAATAGTGTCAAAATTCTAACTAAGGGTCTATTTTCTTCGGCATAAAACAATTGAACTGAACTGAACTGAATTGAACTGAACTGAATTGAACTGAACTGAACTGAATTGAATTAAATTATAACTAATTAATAGTAATGATAATAATTTAGGAATTGAACTGAAATGACCTGTTCTCCCCAACTTATTTTTAGTTCAGTTCAATTCAGTTCAGTTCAGTTCATTTCCTAAATTATTATCATTACTATTAATTAGTTATAATTTAATTCAGTTCAGTTCAGTGTAGAATTGCCCATTATTAAGCTTTTTTATTCAAATTAAATTTTGATCAACAGCATTATCAAGCAACTAATGCAGTCACAAATTTTAAAATCTGTTAAAAAGCAATGGTTGCCAACGGTAAAACGAGGGAGGGGAGGACAAAACAGTCAGAATTTGAATTCCAAATAAACATATTTGCTCTACAAGTCTGACAGCTCTGCTTCGGCCTACTCTCTCCCTCCCTCTTCCTCTCTCACTCAACCCCAAACTTTGCAGTGAAGAGAGAGAGAAGAGAAAGAAATCCACTGAGACAGATAACGAAGAAGAACAACACACATTAAGAGAGAGAAAATAAACACAAAGAGAAAATCGATCAAATTTTCAAATCCCTAGTTTTTCCTTCATATTAATGGCTGGATACGTCGGAATTTTAGTGTCAGATCCATGGCTTCAGAATCAGTTCACTCAAGTCGAGCTTCGTAGCTTGAAATCTCAGGTTCAATTCACTCCTCCTCTTTTTTTTTTTTATGTACTTCTGATGAAAATCGTCAGATCCTAAATTTGAACAATTTTTGTTGTTGTTGTTGTTGATGATGATGATGATGTTATTGTTGTTGTTGTTGTTGATGATGATGTTGATGATGATGTTGTTGTTGTTGATGATGATGATGATGTTGTTGTTGAATGCAGTTTCATACGCTGAGGAGAGAGAGTGGACCTCTTACACTCGCTGATTTACCGTTGAAGATGTCGCACCTCAAGGTTGTTGGAGAGAATTTAACTGAAGAGGAGAGAGATTCATTTCTTCGGAGTAATTACCAGAACATGAATGATGAAGTTGATTTCGAGCTCTTTCTTGGAGTAAGTTTCTCGATTATTTTGTTAAGCACTTGATCATGGAAAATTGTAAAAAACAAAGCTAACACATGATTAAGATGGTTATCGTTCGATATTATCCAACTCAATGGATTAGAAGTTATGCGTGAAAGATAAAAATCTAACACCGATTTGAATTAGCTTGAACTGTACAAGAAAAAGTATTTGTAGTTAGTTATAAGCTTGATTGAAGGAATTAGAAACAATCTGGATTGCAAATTTACAACATAATACTGTTGGAGGAAAATTAAATTTAGGTTTGAAGAATTTAACTACTTAGAAGTTAGAAGTATATTTTAGGACTAAGCTTATATATGGCGAAATCAAGAGGGAGGTTTTTTTAATGAGTGGAGTTGTCTTAAATCCCTTACATATGATTATGAGCACATTAGAGAGATTAGAGAATGTGGTTTTATAGAGGGAGAACGTGTGTGTTCATACAGGTCTATTTGAAGCTGCACGCACATGCAAGTTCAAAAATGGGAAGTCCGGTGAAAAACTCGTCAGCGTTTCTTAAGGCTGCTACAACAACATTGCTTCACACGATAAGCGAGTCCGAGAAATCTTCTTATGTTTCACATATCAACAATTATCTTGGAGAAGACAAGTTCTTGAAGCAATACCTTCCCATTGATCCTACAACCAATGATTTGTTTGAGATTGTTAAGGATGGTGTCCTTCTATGGTTGATACTCTTTCCCTTGTCATACTTGTACTACAATTCTTGAATTCCATTAGCTTTGATACCCTGGCAAGTTTTTCAACTTATCTTGGTAATAAATGCAGTAAACTTATCAATGTTGCCGTTCCTGGGACCATTGATGAACGAGCTATTAACATGAAGAGCATGCTCAATCCATGGGAGAGAAATGAAAATCACACTCTTGGCCTTAATTCAGCTAAGGCTATTGGGTGTACTGTGGTTAATATAGACTCGCAAGATTTCATTGAAGGAAGGGTAAGATGAATTTGCTTTTCAAGATAATTCTTCATATTTTCTGTCTTCTTGCATTTGCCAATTTCATTCAAATCCATTGAAGGATTTTCGTGTAAGTTACAGGTGGATGAAAGAAACAAAGAATTTACTGATAAGATGAGTCAATATCCATTGGTATCACATGAACAATGCAGGACAAATGATATAATTTTATTAGACATGATCTGGAAAACCCTCATTTTATTTGCAAGTAATTTCCAAGAAACTGTATTGCAGAAGTTAGACTTTTCGGTTATGTTCTATCCAAAATATCTTTATTTGAAGCCAAAAGTGGTGCTCTGTCTCACATGCAGCGACCAGATTAAGATAGGCATACGACTCTAATATTGGAACTCATAGAAGGGTGCAGAACTTAGGGACAAATTACATCAATCTACTATCTTGCACCTATTTGTTGTTTTGGTTCTTGTCAGTTATCATAATACAACTGTATAATATTTGCTTATTCTGCTGTGTTTGTCATATTTATGTATTACTGATTGCTGCATTGTTTCGCAAGAAATACTGATATCACAATTGGTTTGGTAACAGCGTCATCTTGTGCTGGGGTTGGTTGCTCAAATCATTAAGGTACGGCTCCATCATACTATCTTCAAGTGTTCATGATATTATATAATTCATATTCTAACCATGAAAAAACTCATGTTTTATTTGAAAATTGTCTCTTCACAAGTGAGAAGAATTTAGCAGTCATAGTTGATTGCTAATGCATACTGTATAGAATTACACCTACGATCAAGTTTAGAGATCTTAGTATGTGCTGTTTTTTCTGTAGATTCAACTTTTGGCAGACCTCAACTTAAAGAAAACACCTCAGTTGGTTGAGTTAGTGGACAGTAGTGAGGTGAGGACCTTCCGTTCTGATATTCTGATCCTGCATCATGTTGATTTTTCATCTCAATGTCTTATTCAAGTGTCTCAAACTCCTAGGATGCAGAAGAGTTGATGAGTCTTCCACCAGAAAAGATCTTGTTGAGATGGATGAACTTCCAACTTAAAAAAATCTGGATACAAGAAAGTCATCACTAATTTCTCCTCTGATATTAAGGTAAATGGTTGCCTTTATTCTGTCCATAAGATAACGAAGATGGTGTTTTATTAATCTCCATGCTTTTTGCAAAGGAACTTTGTCATAGTAAATACTGGCGTAAGACATTTTGTATCTTCACCACCTTCTTTCCCCTGGATATGGCTTAGTAGCTTGTTTTTGGGTTGCTGATTACAAAGTGAATTCTTGCAGGACGGAGAAGCCTATGCTCACCTCTTAAACGTACTTGCTCCAGAGCACAATAATCCACAGACATTGAAGGTAAAGGATCCACTACAAAGAGCAAAATTAGTACTTGAACACGCTGATAAGATGGGCTGCAAAAGATACTTGACAGCTAAGGACATAGTGGAAGGGTCACCAAATCTCAACCTTGCCTTTGTTGCACATGTATTTCAACATAGGTGAGGATTGGTACTGTCAGAAAAGTTTCAAGTTCTAATTCTCCACATCTTCTTTTCTTCTCTTTAGTTTTAAGTGTATCATTACACATCTTCTTTGTGTAAGCTGAGAACCTTTATACTTTGTTGATCTTATGGGTAAAATGAGTGATTCTTGCAATCGTTTATGGAGGACAAGATGCAGATTCAGTGATCCAAATCCTTCTAGATCAGTGGTTTGGTGTATCATATTGACTTGTCGACTGATCTTTACTGGCGTTATGTTGAAAGATTTATGTTTCTTGTGTTATTCATTGACATAATCCTTCTGATGGGACTAGGCAAACAGACATGTAAACTATCTTCTATTTCTATGATAGGAACGGACTCTCTACCCAAGTGAAAGACATATCTTTTCTTGAAACTTCACCAGATGATGCTCAAGTCTCACGAGAAGAAAGAGCTTTCCGCTTTTGGCTAAATAGTCTTGGCAATTCAAAATGCATTGACAATGTATTTGAAGATCTCAGAGATGGGTAAGTATAATCCAACTCAAAACAATTCCTCCATCATATAAGATGTATTATGAAATACTGGAGAAAGCTTGGCGCACATTTGAACTTCATACATTTATGTAGTTGCTTTATTATCCGTGGTTAATATCTGAAATTTTATTGCTCGTAGATGGATACTCTTAGAGACATTGGACAAGGTCTCGCCAAAAATTGTCAATTGGAAAGATGCAAACAAGCCTCCCATCAAGATGCCATTTAAAAAAGTTGAAAATTGTAATCAAGCAATAAAGCTTGGAAAGCAATTGAAGTTCTCCTTAGTCAATATTGCTGGGAATGATATTGTGCAAGGAAATAAAAAGTTGATTTTAGGTATGTGGTCATTCATGACTAGTGCAGTTTTTTCAAATTATATCTATCACTTGTGTGTGTTAGTTTGAATGAGATTTCCAAATTGATACTTTTCAGCTTACTTGTGGCAATTGATGCGATGCAACATGATGCAACTCCTAAGGAACTTAAGGTTCCATTCTCATGGGAAGGAAATCAATGACGCTGATATTCTAGAATGGGCTAACGAGTCTAGTGAAGAACTCGGGAGGACAGATTACGTATGAGAAGTTTTAAGGTATATATCAATTCTTTCTCTTACATCATTATAAACAGAACTCTATCACAACACATCTAGAAAGGCTCTCGCTCGGATACGGGTAATGATGAACCAAGTTGAGCTTAGTAGCCAATATCTAACTGAAGTAGCTTAGGAGCGCCTTTGATTCATAAATCAATTGTAACTAAATTATAAATTATTAATGAATTTTCAAAGTCTCTGTTTATCAAAGTCAAACTTATTGCAAAGTGCTCTAATACATTTTATTCATTATATTTGCAATATTTGTATGTCATGTTTCTGTTTATTTAGTTGTTTCCACCTTATGTATATACATTTTATGCACTCATGCTCGACTCAAGTCAAGTTTGACTTTGTCAATCTCAAGCAACTTGCGAAGCTATGTGACCTCCTAAGTTTGGGGGGAGGGTAGTTAGGTGTAGCTTTACTTTTACTATCTAACGAGAGGTTCGTAGCAATTCCTATTACTCCTAATCAAGTAAAATTCTATTACACAAAGTTAACCTTATGTTTGTAGTGCCTCACTTTATATTGACGTTCTGAATCTATTATTTACTAAATATGTGTCAAGATTTGATTATGCTTTCTGAAAGGTATCCATGATTGTTTCCTAGAAATCCCACCAGAATGTTGGGGTTATTCCCTCCTACTTGGAGGATGGAGTCCATCTTATTGGACTAATGTAAGTGTTTAACCATATGGGTATTTAATCTTTGGGCCCATATGAAGAAGAAAGTCAAAGGGGGTTGAATAAAGTAAATATAATGAGTGGGGAGTGTGCTGGGATTTGTGGACAGCAATAACACAGCAGCAGCACCACATCTCACGCACAAAACAGAGTGAGGCAGAGAGTTTGAGTGAGTTTCTCTCACTAGAGCTGTGTTCGTTTTCCGGTCCGATCGAAGGTCAAACGTGGTCCGATCGACGCCAAATTTTGACACAAGGTTCCTGCCATCCCAACCTTCATATCCAACGGTTGGATTGTCGTTTTGTGCTCCGGATGTTGGTATTTTCTATTTAGCCCTAATCTCTCCATAGTTGTGTTTATCCACTTGTTAGTGATGGTTTATGGAGAATGGTATTCCAAACATGTTTGTTTGATGTAGTAAAGCCTCTAATATTATTTAGAGATGAATGATTGTTGTACCCATTAATTATTGTTGATTAGTGGAAGGGTTTTGGTACCGAGCTTACGGTACTCGTGGTTTTTCCCGGTTTGGGTTTTCCACGTATATCTTGGTGTGCTTTATTTTATTGCACTTGGGCTATTTAGAATTGCTTATTGTTGTTCATATTGTGTTTGCTCAAGATTGGTAGTGTTTGCCCATTTTACAACACATTAGGGAAAATGAGATCATTGTGCTTCCGCTTTGTAATTATGCATCGTGTGTGTATCTTTCCCAACAAAGTGGTACCGAGCCGAGGTTCTATTGTAGGATTTTGTGTTGTTGAAAAAATGGATGAAAAGGGTGTGCATGGAATGATTTACTTAAACTCTAGTAATTATTCCATATGGAAAACGAGAATGGAAGATATCCTTTATATTAAGGATTTGCATGAACCAATCTTGAATGAGGCTAGGCCAAGTGGTAAGGACGAGGCCGCTTGGAATTTGCTTAATAGGAAGGCCGTAGGTTTGATTCGGCAATTCATTGACCAAAGTGTTTTTCAAAGATGTAGCAAGTGACACTAGTGCCTACACTTTGTGGAAGAAGCTCGAGTCTATGTATGAAAGGAAGAACGCACTAAACAAAGCCTCACTCATGAGAAGACTTGTTAAGTTAGAGTACTCGGATGGTCAAAGTGTGATTGAACATCTAAGTGCTTTTCAAGGTTTAGTGAATCGGTTATGCAATGAAATTGGTGTTAGAAGATGAGCCGTGCGGGCCTTACTCCTCCTTAGTTCATTGCCCGACGGTTGGGAGACTCTTGTTGTGTCACTTAGTAACTCCGCTCCGGAAGGTAAGCTCACAATGGGAGATTGTGAAGTCGAAGCTTGATGAATGAAGAAGCCCGGCGGAAGGATCATAGTTCCTCATTTGATTATTCGGGGATTCATGTTCTTTGAAAAAACAAGGTCGTGGGAGAACCATGGTTAGGAATCATGATGATGATAGTTCGAATCCGGGGGAGATCGAAGCCTGGGGTTCACTCACTTGCTTCTATTGTGATAAGCCGGGTCACAAGAAATCCGAGTGTAGAAAATGGAAGCGTGACAAAGCCCAACAAAAGGGGGAGAAAGAGTAAGAAAGGCCACCATTCCGAGAATGATGATGATGATGGAAATACTTCGGCTTTAGCAACTAGTGATGATTTGTATTTTGTTGGTGGTGATACTAACCTTGAGGCTTCTTGTGATGATTGTACTTGGTTTATTGACTCGGGGTCATCGTGTCATCTCACCTCACACTTGGAGTTCTTCTCATCATACACTAGCGGTGATTTTGGCTATGTGAAGATGGGAAATGATAAGGTATCCAAGGTTGTTGGCTTGGGTACAATCTACTTGGAGACATCCATTGGTTGCGGAGTTAGCTCTTAGAAATGTTAGGCATGTTTCGGATGTTCGTGCAAATTTTCTCTCGTCGGAAAGTTGGATGATGATGGTTATGCTAGTCATCTTGGTGAAGGTCAATGGATGCTCACCAAAGGCTCATTGGTCGTGGCTCGAGGAAAGAAGCAAGATGGTTGTTTCGTGATGCAAGCTAAGCTATGTGAGAAGGGTAATGTGCCAAGTTTGCCTCTATTTCCACATAAGAAGCTTGATCATACGAAAAGAAAAGTGTCAAATTCCTCCCCGAAGGTAACTCTCTTTCTCCTAGTGTTCGTAGTTGTGTTGATCATAGGGGTAAAGAAGTGGAAATATGTAGTGGTGATGTGTTGAGTTATTCTCTTGTTGAGCATGTTGCTTGTATGCCACCACATGTTCCTTGCGTGAAGCGAGATGATGGAAGCTACCGGAATGGTAATAAGGTGCACCGACAAGAGGAGAGTGTGAAAGCCGTGCAAGATGGGACTAGTGCCTTGCATGAGATCTCTTCTCGTTTGTTTGATCCGGTAAAGTTGCCTAAAGGCAAGAAAACACCTAAGGGTAAGCGGGTGTTTGGTTTGGGAAGCTCACTTCCAAGAGACATGGCACACTTGGTTGTGAACGGTTGTTGTGGTATTTGTCATTGTTGGATTCATGGTGTTGAAATCGAGTCCAAAATGATACATTGTACATTACCTAAGTTCAAGCGGGAGGCTTGGAAGAAAGCGGGTAGTGTAGACTCCTCTTTAGGGGGAGATTGACATGTTTGTTCATGTTGTTGGTTGTGCCTCCCTCAGTAGGAGTGAGGGAGATTTGTTGGGGTTATTCCCTCCTACTTGGAGGATGGAGTCCATCTTATTGGACTAATGTAAGTGTTTAGCAGTATGGGTATTTAATCTTTGGGCCCATATGAAGAAGAAAGTCAAAGGGGTTGAATAAAGTAAATATAATGAGTGGGGAGTGTGCTGGGATTTGTGGACAGCAATAACACAGCAGCAGCACCACATCTCACGCACAAAACAGAGTGAGGCAGAGAGTTTGAGTGAGTTTCTCTCACTAGAGCTGTGTTCGTTTTCTGGTCCGATCGAAGGTCAAACGTGGTCCGATCGACGCCAAATTTTGACACAAGGTTCCTGCCATCCCAACCTTCATATCCAACGGTTGGATTGTCGTTTTGTGCTCCGGATGTTGGTATTTTCTATTTAGCCCTAATCTCTCCATAGTTGTGTTTATCCACTTGTTAGTGATGGTTTATGGAGAATGGTATTCCAAACATGTTTGTTTGATGTAGTAAAGCCTCTAATATTATTTAGAGATGAATGATTGTTGTACCCATTAATTATTGTTGATTAGTGGAAGGGTTTGGTACCGACTTACGGTACTCGTGGTTTTTCCCGGTTTGGGTTTTCCACGTATATCTTGGTGTGCTTTATTTTATTGCACTTGGGCTATTTAGAATTGCTTATTGTTGTTCATATTGTGTTTGCTCAAGATTGGTAGTGTTTGCCCATTTTACAACACATTAGGGAAAATGAGATCATTGTGCTTCCGCTTGTAATTGTCTGTCGTGTGTGTATCTTTCCCAACACAGAATAGGGAAATGAGTTAGCAAATTTGTTCTTTCCAAAAAGTTATAATTTGTACCCTTAACAACTTCTAATTCTCAACTTATCTGCTTCGCAGGATAAGAGTTTGTCAGATGGGATGTTTTTCCTTGAACTTCTTAGTGCGGTACAACCAAGAGTAGTAAATTGGAGCCTTGTTACAAAGGGAATAAGTGGTATGCACTTCCTGACGTGATCACAGCAAAGCTTTCCTATCATGTTGCATGATGTGTTTAGTTTTATGAGGTTTCTTGAAACTTTTTCGCTATTGAATTTTATCGTGTCTCACTTTGTTTTCTTCTGATTCTAACTTACTAAAATGGAACTGTTTCATGTTAAACATATGGCAAGTGCATTACGATGGAATTTCAGAGCTCTTTTTCTTAATATTTTTAGGAGCACATTACTAGATAGTGTTTTTATCTTATTATTGCACCTTTTGATTTTCTGAGGTTGTCAGTGTAAAAGTACAGAACATATGATACTGAAATTTCATTTAGCCATGATGTAATTCAAATCAACTTAAACAAACTCAACAAAGAAAGATCAGCAGCTGGAAAAACTAAGACATGGTGCTCATTGAATTAACAATCTGCAATAGTAATTTTATAAAAAGACAGGCCGCTTTTCAACCCTCCCCCCCTTCCCTTTTCTTTACCTTGTGTAAGATTTTCATATTTGAATTGTCTTATAAATGGAGTAAATGATCTAATTCAATGATGACATAGGTGTGTTTGAAAGCCAGATCACGGCCCCGTTTAGATTCTGGCAAAAACATGAGCCCACAATGTGTGAAAGACAATAGTTCTATGTTTTGACCATAGTCCATAGGATATACTGGTTTTGCCTTCTTCGGAAATCATGACTAAATAGTGTAGTAATTGGAAAATACTTTTCACGTTCATCAGTTGAAATCTGTAACTTCAGCTATGTGCTAGAACTTCCGACTAAATGCATTTACTTCTGCAGATCTGCTAGTGTTCATTATATGAAAAACAACTAAAATTTCTCATGGTATTATCTGCATTTTCTGGAAGCAAGTAGAGTTCTTATTCTGCATTTATGCTCTTTGTCCTAGAGTGTAGCTTTAATGATACTATCTGTATCCTCTGCTATTCCCCTTTTTGGGGGCAAGTTTTGGGTGATCTCTTATCATGTTTGTGCTGGTGGGCTCTATGCACTAATTATTTGTAGTGGATCTTCTAGTAAATCTGTTAGTCATGCTGATTGTCATTTCAAATTTAATATATTTTTAGATGAGGAGAAAAGGATGAATGCCTCCTACATCATCAGTGTCGCGAGGAAACTTGGATGTTCTATTTTTTTGCTTCCTGAAGACATCACTGAGGTACGGGCACTTCTTTACAGTTTTCCTCATTGCTTCAGAAACAGGGTTGTCCTTACCTACATTTGTCTTCGACACACACAAAAAACTAATAACCAGTACTATACTACTATGTGACCTTGTTAGCTACAGTCACTTTATGTTCTAGCCTGTTATCATTCCTCTTTTGCTGAGCTCAATCTCACCCGGGAGTACCTCTTGTTGAATTTGTAGTCGTACTATTCCTCATAACTCATAACTTAATGAGCTACGTGTTGCAGAGTTGGGGGTGAAAAATCACAAGTAGGGTTTTTTTTCATGTGCGGTGCACTTGTAATGCAAGTGCCACCATTTATGCCTTGAGAATCACAATACTTTTAGTCGGTAGAGTATGATGAAGTCCCTAATCAGCGAATCAGGGATATTATTCACAATATCTAGCAATAGTTTACACAAGATACAAGAATCCTAGAAAAATGCAACTAAGCAAATAATATTATTACATAAATAAAACATTGATATATTCAGCTCGTCTCCTGTGTTACGCGTAGCACACTCAAATGTTGGTGCACCATTATCACTAATTCCATTAAGACAACCAATAAATCCCTCTAAACTTATTGGTAACTAATTGATGCATCAAGAGGGTAGCCCTTGTAACTTTGCATTAGTAAATCCCATCTATACTCTAAAAGCATTGTCAATGACACGCATCGCATGATCAACTAAAGTTGTGGAATGTCGCATCACATGTACTAATAAGTGCTTTGTTTATCAGGTCAACCAGAAGATGATCCTTACATTAACAGCAAGCATAATGTATTGGTTCTTGAATCAACCTGCGGAAGATAATAAATCATCTAGTTCCTCCGACAGTGAGAACGGAAGTCAGTCAGAAACCACGTCGAACTCGACCCTGGATGACGCTGCATCTGAATCATCATTAGAGTAGGTTGGGCGTATACAATCATCATTATTCTGTATGTATATGGGAACTTTAACTAAAGTTCTTCCATTTCCTCCATTTTTTCTGTTATTATTATTAATCTTCCGTCAAAAGGTTTTGCTTTCCTTGTGATTTGAATGCAAGAAAATGATAGGGAGCGAGTGTTTTTTCTATAGTCAATTATCCAAAGAGAGAAGTTACATGTGAATAGCAAGCATTCTGTTTAGTTCCTGTATGTAATTGACGCTATGGGATTTCTCAGCAAAATTATGAATTACTAAAGATCAACTTCGAATTAGACCTATTATTAATGAAACTTGTATTTGACCCTGTTATACCTTGTCAAAATTTTAAATCTTACCCTTTATACTTCATTATAGCAGATGACCGCGTCAACATCCATGGATGGGTGCATAAAATCATATATTCAATCCGGTTTATCTAATCTGAAAACAAGAGTATCTGGAATTCGAATAACCAAATTTTCGAATTGGATGATTGGGTATCTTTTATTGAGCCTGTATAGTGTATTGTAGTTGGCTGATGACTCTGAGAGTTAGAAAATATTCTTTTCCATTGTAGAGGAAATCATTAGAGCACAGAATTTTAGAGAGAATGTTTTCTATTTCATTCAAAAGCTTAGAAAATGACGCTGTCACCTTATTACACAATATATAGGACTAGTAGTACTGTAAATGCTAGCTGGCAATAGTACAATCAGTACAATCAGAAAATAATCAGAGAATGCAACAAGGTGCCAGACTACAGACTACAGAGGTGAGTCATCAGCTAGTGAGTCATCAATAAGCTGGAGTAAAAGGACTGTAGAGTCCTTAATACTCCCCCTCAAGTTGGTGAGTGTAACCAGGTGTAGCTCCCAACTTGTCATATGTTGAATGAGCAGCTTCACAGGAAGGACTTTAGTCATTATATCTGCAATTTGCTCAGTAGATGGAACATGAACAATCTTGATCTTGCCAGACTTGATCTGATCCCTTACATAGTGGCAGTCTAGTTCAACATGTTTTGTTTTCTCATGTAGGCCCTCTTCTTTTGGACTTATTTTCAGCAAAAATAAGTAAAAATAAGTTCGATTCAAAAAAAAATAAGTTCGGTTCAAGAAAATAAGTAAAAATAAGTTCAGTTCAACAAAAATAAGTTCGGTTCAAAAAAAATAAGTTCGATTCAAAGAAAATAAGTTCAAAATTACTATTAATATTGTAATTATTATTTTTGTTTTCAATATTACTATTGATATTGTTATTATTATTAATATTATAATTATAATAACGATGAATTTGTAATTTTTTTAATTTTTTTTTTTTTATTTTATTTATTTTTTATATTTAATATTTTTATTATTTATTATTTAGTAATTATTATTTATTATTTATTATTATTATTATTATTATTATTATTTATTATTTATTATTTATTATTTATTATTTATTATTTATTATTTATTATTATTTATTATTATTATTATTATTATTATTATTATTATTATTATTATTATTATTTATTTATTATTATTTATTATTATTATTTATTATTATTTATTATTTATTACTTTATTATTTATTATTTATTATTTATTATTTATTATATATTTATTATTATTATTTATTATTATTATTATTATTATTATTATTATTTATTATTATTTATTATTATTATTTATTATTATTATTTATTATTATTATTTAATATTATTTATTATAATTATAATTATAATTATTTATTATTTATTATTTATTATTTATTATTTATTATTTATTATTTATTATTTATTATTATTTATTATTTATTATTTATTATTTCTGATTTATTTAAATTATTATTATTTGTTATTTATTATTTATTATTTATTATTATTTATTATTATTATTATTATTATTAATATTATTTATTATTATTATTATTAATATTATTTATTATTAATATTGTTATTATTTATTATTATTATTTATTCTTTATTATTATTATTATTTATTATTTATTATTATATTATTATTATTATTATTATTATTATTATTATTATTATTATTATTATTTATTATTATTATTATTTATTATTATTATTATTTATTATTATTATTTATTATTTATTATTATTTATTATTTATTATTATTATTATTTATTATTTATTACTATTATTTATTATTATTTCTTTATTATTATTGTTATTATTTATTATTATTATTTATTTATTATTATTTATTATTTATTATTTATTATTTATTATTTAATATTTAATATTTAATATTTAATATTTATTATTTATTATTTAATATTTAATATTTAATATTTAATATTTAATATTTAATATTTAATATTTAATATTTATTATTTAATATTTATTATTTATTATTTATTATTTATTATTTATTATTTATTATTTATTATTTATTATTTAGCAAAAATAAGTTCAGTTCAGCAAAAATAAGTTCAGCTCAGCAAAAATAAGTAAAAATAAGTTCAGTTCAGCAAAAATAAAATAAGTTCAGTTCAGTTCAGCCAAAATAAGTTCAAAAGAACAGGGCCGTAGAACTGGATTGGCTGCTATGGATAGAGCAGCTTTGTTGTCACAATATAGGAGAGTAGGAGGGAGATGTTTAATGCCTAGATCCTTTAAAAGTGCTGATAGTCAGGTTACCTCACAGGTTGTAAGAGCCATAACCTTGTACTCTGCTTCAGCAGATGATCTAGCAACTACAGTTGGCTTCTTGGTCTTCCAGGACACAGGTGATGGCCCAAGAAAGATGCAATAACCTGTTGTGGATCTCCTAGTAAATGGACAGCTGGCCCAGTCACTGTCACAGTAGGCTTTCAATTCTGCTGAAGCATTGGTTGCTAGTAATATGCCTTGCTTAGGATTACCAGCGAGATACCTTAGGAGCCTCTTAGCTGCTTGCATATGAACTGATGTTGGATGTTGCATAAACTGAGCTAACAGTTGGACAGTAAAGCAGATATCAGGTCTTGTTATGGTGAGATAGATAAGTTTGCCTAGCAGCCTTTGGTATGGAGTGGGATTAGGAAGAGCATCACCCTTGTCAGCAGTGAGCTTGATGTGAGAGTCCATAGGTAGTTGAAGAGGATTAGAGTGGAGCATGCCATACTCTTGTAAGATATCAGTGGTGTATTTGTGTTGAGAGATGAAGAAGCCAAGAGGGGATGCCTTATTTCAAGCCCAAGAAAGTATCTAACAGGCCTAGATCTTTCATTTTGAAGGCTTGAGAGAGGAGAGTTTGAAGTTCAATGAGGTTGGGAAGATGAGAGCCACATAAGAGGAGGTCATCAACATATATGAGTATTAATGTGATGCTGGTGTTGGTTCTTTTTGTGAAGAGACTATAATCAGACTTGGATTGATTAAAGCCTAGGTGAGTTAAGGTTTGTGAAAGCTTGCTGAACCACTGCCTGGGGGCTTGTTTGAGGCCATAGAGGGCCTTTTTGAGTTTGCAAACTTTCACAGGATGGGTTTTGGGTGGTGTGGGAGGGATGAGATTAACCTGTATTCTGCTTCCAAGATCAGAGTAACCCTTAGGTAGAGACATATACACAGTTTCAAACAATTCTCCATGTAAGAAAGCATTGCTTACATCCATTTGCAAGGTGTAACAGGTTGTACATTGCGGCTACGACTAGAAGAGTTCTAACCGTAGTCATTTTTGCCACAGGGGGTAAATGTCTCGGAGTAATCAACTCCATATTGTTGCTTACAACCAAGTATGACCAACCTAGCTTTGTGTCTCTCAATTGTCCCATTTGGGTTGAATTTGGTTCTAAACAACCATTTTGAGCCAATGGGTGTTTTGCCATTAGGAATAGTAACAACATCCCAAGTATCATTGTTTTCTAAGGCTTCCAACTCACTGTTCATAGCTGTTACCCAGTGAGCATGGGGAACAACTTCTTTAAAAGTCACAGGATCAGGGGTATTGGTGAGAGAGGCAAGGAAACAATGAAATTGAGGTGCAAAGGTGTATGTGTTAACTAGGTTGGATATTTGAGATGTGGTTGTGGAGTTGGTAACATAGTCTTGGTGCCAAGATGGAGGGACATGAGTTCCGTTGATTTCCTTATGGGAGGTGGGGTGATGTTTTATGAGGGAGAAGAGTTGGTGTGAGAGCCTTGGTGGGATTACAGAAGGTTGAGTAACTCCGGGAGATGCAGGGAGGTGTAGGGTTAGGTGTGATATTAGGTTCGATGAAACTCAAGAGGAAAGTCATCAAAGGTGGATGTTGGTTGATTTTGAGTCATAGCTTGATGGAAGGGGTGTCATGTATGAATTTTGAGATGTGGACTGAAAAGGGAAAGTGTTTTCGTGGAACCTCGACATTTCTTGAGACAAAAATTGCATAGTAAGCAAGTTCAAGAACCTATAGCCTTTTGCAGTGAGGGGTAACCCAAGAATACACAGGAACACCTCTCACAAAGAAACTTGTTAGATGGAAAGGCAGGGTTTGAAGCAAAGGCTAGGCACCCAAAAACTTTCAGGTGTTCATATGTGGGGGTGCTTGTGAAATAAACACTCAAATGGTGTTTTTTTTGCAAGGACTGGTGTAGGTAACCTGTTTATCACATGAACAGCTGCCATCACATACCACCCCAATATTGTAGAGGAGTCCAGTTGAAACCCGAATGCTCTAGCTATATCTAGAACATGTCCAGGCTTTCTTTCTACTCGAGCATTTTGCTCGGGGTTTTGACACAGGAAGTTTGATGAGATATGCCATGTTTGGCAAAGAAATGTTGACAGGGAGCATCATCAAACTCCAAAGCATTATCAGATCTGAGGTGCTTGATTTGAGTGGCAAAGTGAGTTTGGACATAGTTTAGGAAGGTTTCCAAGGTGTGAAGGGAATCAGATTTGTACTGGAGTAAATACACCCAAGTATGTCTTGTGTGATCATCCACAATGTCATGAAATATCTATATTTCCCCTTAGAATACACCCTATATGGCCCCCAAATATCCATGTGAACGAGTTTAAAGGCAGTAGAGGCATGAGAGGAGCTTAGTGAGTAAGGCAATTTAGTGAATTTAGACATAGGGCAGGTGATGCATATTTTAGTGGACTAGTTCAGGTAGGGCTTGACACAAGGTATGTGTTTGAGTTTAGAAACAAGAGGCACGACCCAACCCGTGATGCCGAGGTCCAAGGTATTGGATGTGTCCGGGTTTGGGAAACTTTCACCGTCATTAGCAACAACATTCATACTCATTTGTCCCGGTGCAATGCTTCGATGATGATTCACAAGATAATATAGGCCATGCTTAGCTTGACCTACTCCTCTCACCTTCTTTGTACTACTGTCAACAATCACACAATGAGTGGGAAAGAATTCCACTTGACATTTGTTGTCAGTGAGCAATTTTTGCACTAATAACAAATTATGTTTGAAATTAGGCACACGCAACACATTATTCAGGATTAAACCTCGTTTCCAAATACACAACTCCAGTGTGAGAGATAATGGCTGTTGCACCAGTAGGTAGGTTAATCTTAGAGTGAGTAGTTACAACACTAGGGTGGCTTAAATTACACAAATGTGGAGTCATGTGATCTGAGGCACCTGTGTCTATGATCCACTCCTCATTGTAACCTGTGACATTGTGACATGATACCATGCCAGAGAAATGATTATCAAGCTCTTCATCAGTCTCAGAACCCATAGCCGGAGAAAGAAGCTTAGGCATCATTTTGGCTAGTTGAGCAAGCCGTTGAGGAGTGAATAGGACACCGAGGCGAACGGTGTGGGGTTGGCATTTATGTGAGCAAAGAGGCAACAAGTTTTGGTGTGTTGTATCTAGGGTTTGGTGGCCATTTTGAGCCGGAAGGTTAAGTTAAAGGTTTTTGGTTTGAAAAATGTGGTGTTTTGGTTAGAGTTGTGTTTAGGGTGGTTTTTAGGAAAACCTATAGCAAACCAACACTTATCTCCTCTGTGACCTCTTTTTCCACAAACATTACATGATTGAACCTTGTCTGTTGCCTTGCTATACATTGCAGAGGCATCATTATCAATTTTGGTGAGATGGAGTACTTCTCTTTGAGCCTCTTCTTGCTACAAAGCAGCTGTAGCAGTTTCAACAGATGGAAGAGGCTCTAAGAGCAACAATTGACTTCTCTGCGGTTGTAAATTAAATTTCATCAATCCCATTCAGGAACTGAAATAACTTAGCTTCTTCTCTTTGCTGTTCAATAGCATTTAGAAGAGTTTTAACCTCTTCACTAGGATTCAAAATTACAGGTAGAGTGTTCATAGCACCTAACTCTTCCCAAATAGCTTTCATAGCTGTATAATGCTCATTAATAGGCAAAGAGTGTTGTTTGGTTTCATACAACTCCCTGTTTAACTTATATTTCCTAGATCCATTAGTGAGAGAGAAGTGTTTTTCTAGGTTTAACCATATTTCCCTAGCAGATGTCATATACATAATGGATTTCTTAACAGAAGCAGAAACATTTTGAGGGATTTAGGCTATTACCATATTGTTGCAGGTATCCCAGAGTTCAGCTTTTGTTTCATCATCTGTGGATCTTGTGACTGTGCCATTCACAAATCCAAGCTTTTGTTTTGAAGAGAAGTTGATTTCCATTGATCTCCTCCATGCCCTATAATCAGTAGAGCCTTGCAACTTTTCTACTTGAATGGTACTTGCACTATCAGAGGGGTGCAAGAACAAGGGGTTCAACATGTCTTGGAAGGTTATCCTTCCTGCTGCTGCTGCCATTTTTGGCTATAAAGGTTGGAACTTTATGTTCAGAAAAGGGAGAGGGAATGGATTAGAAGAAGTAGAAGAAAGATAGAAGAGTGTAGCAGAGAAGATCAGAAGAAGAAAGAGAGAGGAAAAGATTTGCAGAAGAATTTTTTGGAAGAATTTTTAGAGAATAAGTAAAGATGATGGAGCAGATTTCTCTCACTATAATGGCAGCTCTGATACCATGATGACTCTGAGAGTTAGAAAATATTCTTTTCCATTGTAGAGGAAATCATTAGAGCACAAAATTTTAGAGAGAATGTTTTCTATTTCATTCAAAAGCTTAGAAAATGACGCTGTCACCTTATTACACAATATATAGGACTAGTAGTACTGTAAATGCTAGCTGGCAATAGTACAATCCGCATAATCGAAAATAATCGTAGAATGCAAGCAAGGTGCCGACTACGCACAATAGGAGGTGAGTCATCGCCTAGTGAGTCATCAATAAGTTTGGAGTAAAAAGATTGTAGAGTCCTTAATATTGGCTAATAGAACAAGTTGTGGAACTCGTCTTTTTTTTTTTTTTTTTTTTTTGATATCAAGATAGATAAGAAAGATAAATCAAAGCAATTACATCCTAATACCCAACTTTCTGGCTTGAGTAGCCAGACTGTGAGCTTTTTGGACTTTTCCTCTTTCAACTTTTGTTACTTTAAAAGACCCAAAAGAATCAACCATAAGCAATATATCTATAAGGATACTACGAGTAAGGGTTGCCGCTCTTGAGTTGTCCCGCAAACCTTCAACTACTTGCTTCGAGTCCGTCCGTACTTGGAGGTTGTGAATTTGACGGTCTCTGCATTCTCTCAGCCCTAAAAGAAGAGCATATGACTGTCTGAATCGCTGAAGTAGCGTCAATAAGTTGGCAACCTTTTGCTGTTTCGTTATTTTTCCTTCGTTTCGAGGAACCGTCAATGATCAACGTGGCATGCTCCTTGTCTTCGTCCCAGTTCCTGCTCCAATGGACCTCTTTGATGGTCAAGATTTCACCTATGATGTGCTTATGCTTCATTTCAACTTCGTGTTTGTTCATGTACTGCCCCCATCTCTTTTCCATTGGTTGAAGATGATGTACACTTCGTTTGGTTGCACCGTTTCGGATTGAAACTAATCTTGTTTCTTATTAGCCGATGCTCCACAAGATCCCTACAAAATCTAGGGCTGTCGAATCTTGCTCTCCGTTTTCCTGCATGAAGTACCAAAGCCAATTTCTTGACCAAGTAGCAATTGAGACGTTTCCCGGTTGATCAGAATTAATACCAAGATTCGAGCTTTTCTAAATTCTCACCGAAATCTCACAATTTTTGAATAAATGAGTATCCGACTCATCGTTATAACCACAAAGTGGACAAGGACTCTCTCTTAGGATTTTTCTTTTACTAAGGTTTACTTAGGTGGCTAGAGCACTGTTAGCTAGCTTCCAATAGAAACTCTTCCATTTTGGTCAGAATTTTTGACTCTAGGATTTCTTCCAGAATTTTGAAGAACCATTACTTTCCTCTTTAGAGCAAGAAATCAACCAGTATTCATAGAACTCTGGTTTTGTTTCCTTCTATTCTATATCCATAGAAAAAAGGTTTACTGAAATGAAAAATTTAAACATATATGATACATTGATGGAAAAACCATAATTTAAGAAAGTAGCATTGAACAATTAACAAATCCAGACAATTTTTTAGTTTAAGTTAAACCTACAATCAAATCCAGATAATAATAACAAATGTAATCATGAGCCAGCTAGGGGCGGAGCCAGCTAGGGGCATGAGGGTGCACGTGCACCTCCAAATTGGGAAAAAATCGTTAAAATATTTGGTGCGCCTCACGCAAAGTCATTGCTCTAAGCGCAAGATCCTGCGTCCAACTCAAGCCCGCGCCCCGCGCACAAGTCTTGCGTGCCACACATCTATTTAATTCTCATTTTAAGAACTGACAATTGACTTTTCATCATGTGCTTGAAGGTGTAATATGCTTTAATCAGGTATTGTTCAGTATGTGGTATTAGTTTATTTGTAGTGTACCTTATCAGATTACGACACATAACTATATTAACTTTTTGATTCTTAAATTTGGGACTGCCCCATTCTTTTGAGATGTCATGTTTTAATGACATATTTTTTCTTTGTGCTCTAGGTTTAAACTATAAAATATGATTTTATTAAAATAATTTAATAAAAAAATTTAAAAACATATTTTTGACTTAAAAAAAATTGGACAATGCTTTCAATTGTTGCACCCCCGAATTCAAAATCCTGGCTCCGCCACTGTCATGAAACCAACGATGAATTTACATACTCTTACACAACTGAGGCTTATTTTAATAATAAACTAGTTATTAGGCCCCGTCTATGCTCCGGGTAAGGAAAATTTTCATTTATTAATATTATACTTTAAGATGATAACACTAAATGTTATTTGGTCTAGTGGTTAAGACTTTAGTATAGGTTCCTAAGGTCCTGGGATCAAACCCTATGCTACGCATTCTAATTTTTTTTATTGTTGTGGATTACATGGAGTAAAACTCCCTTAGAAAGAGCGCCATGCGACACCCTTCCTTGTTTATGCATGCCTTTTAATATATTAGTATAGATATAGCTTTATAACTTAACCTAAATTGATATTATGTCCCAGAATATGAAGTCTCTTCTAATTATCTTGATTTTGTTGCTATTAAGTTCTATATAGCGTGGAAAAAGCAGATCATTGCTAATTGACCACAACTTTGACGATCAGGGGCGGATCCAGGATTCTGAACCAGGGGTAGCGTAACTTGATGGAGAGGAACTTTTCCATTTCGGTTAACCTTTTCAAAGGAGTTGGGACTTGAGACCTAGTATGCGAAGTAGCTCCAAATTCTAAGTCTTCACTAATAACCCATTCCCGCAATTACAATAATAAACTAACAATTCAATAAGTTCAACAACATATCATTCCCAAATTTCCACAAATTCAATAACATATCATTCCGAAATTCACTAACAATCAAAATTCACAACAATCAAAATTTCAGCCCAACTAACAATCAAAATTCACAACAATCAACCAAAATTCAGACGAACAATCAAAATTTCATCCCAACTAACAATCAAAATTCCAACTAAACCATCACATAAAGTCATAAATAGAACAAAGTTACCTGAGAGTTGAGATCTCCGAGACTCCGACGAGGCGACGACGACAACTTGCAGTCTTGCACGAACCGACATCGACAAAGAAAAACTAAAGTAGTGATTTTTTTACTGAAGAAAAACTGCCAATGAGATTGAGAGAGGAAAGAGAAAGAAAGTTAAGGATAAGACTCAGAAAATTATAGTGGAGGCATTCCAACAATTTTGTTATTCAAACTCAGATTAGGACCAGATAAATACCCAATAATCCCTCAATTAGTCAGGGGAAACCAAAATGCTCCATATCCCAATATGTTGCGTTTTAGTCCACCTCCGAAGATATCATATTTATTTCTCTATACCACTTATTGTTCCCTTTTATCTCCGACATAATCTAGTATGTTAGCACACTTTGACACTTCAAACAATCCTATAATCATAATAATAATAATCAACTCCAGGTATATAGTCATGGTGGAACTCCCAAACAACGCAACCAAATCCCTTGTCCGAGCTCTAAATAACATAGATCATTATACTTAGTCTCCAAAATACTCCGATATAAAAAATTTCACAATTAGATTAAACAACAGAACCCGCACAAAGGACAGCAAATCATTCGAATTCTTCAAACTCAATTCAAATTCATTGACCTACGATCACATGTAAAGATAAACAACAATGTGCGCCACCAATCAAACAATGAGCAAAATGCTACATCTTCAAAAGATCATACAACCTCAAAATCACATCTCATTTCCCAATTCGGTCACATGTCTCGCTTTCATTCAAGCATAAATCACTGTAACCCAATTCAAATCCAAATTGGGATCTATATCCAATAAAAACAAGGAGAATCAAGCTTTCCTAACAAAATAATCTCATCATACAACCAAATTATGCATAAATACCTAATAATACAACTAAAAAATGAAAATCACACATTCAAAATTGATCATTCAAGATTGCAAAAAAGCCTCAGTATGATCAGATCAACCAGAAAATACTGCTAAAAATCAAAATTAAACTTCAATGTAAGACATAATCGAAAAGGATAGATCAGCAAAAACCTCTTTCTCGATGAACTTAGTGAAGAATCGCTCGCCTTGAACCGCTGAAACATCGCGCGATAATCCCGCCATATGAGAACTCAAATTTAGGGATATGGGGAAGGCCGACGACCAGCAAGCCGAAAGAGAAGGCGACGATGAAGACCGACGACCACCAAGCCGAGAGAGGAGGCGACGATGAAGGCCCATGAAATTTAGGGCTAGATTTATCTTATAACAATCAAAGTTAAGAGGAGACTCAAATTTAGGGCTAGATTTATCTCAGATTATAATTGAGGAAACAGAAACTCACCATTTTCTCCGAGACTCCGACGACCGACGCACCACTAGTTGAACGGACCGCGGACCGACGGCGAAGATGCGACGACCAGCCAAGTGCGAATGTGCGATCTCCGAGAGAGTGAGTTTGAGAGAGTGACTGAGTTTGAGAGAGTGAAAATGTCAAATGAAACGGCGCTGAGGAAGTTTTAGGTTTCCTTATTTTTTCGATTTTTTTTTTTTTTAAAAAAAAAAAACAGGGGTAGCACGTGCTACCCCTTGTTACCACGTGGCTCCACCACTGTTGACGATCATGGTGGTGAACTGGTGATCAAGAGATCATTAAGTGGGTGGAAGAAGAAATTCATGAGTTTCGGTTGTAGGCTAACTCATTTAACTCCTCTTTGGCTAGATCAGGACCAAATCGTGGAGCTTTCATCCCTGAACCTCCTGCTGATCCCGAAAGTGCCTACAATTAAATAATAAAATTTAAAATTAGACAAATTTAAGCCTATATTTTTCTAACCACCCTCATCTCGTTCTAACCCGACACTATTCCTGGATATCTAACATTAGCTTAGTCGCCTGCAATTAACTAATAAGAAAAGTTAGGGATCAAATAAAAACGTACGAGGTCAAACCAAATCAATAAAAAATAGGAAAATTTATCAAAAACCACTTTTTATATGTAGTTTTTTTTCTGTGAGAAATCACCTTATAAAATACTTTTGGCACAAAACCACATTTTATGGACATTTTATTGTAAGATGAAACTTGTCGCCTGATTCATGCCATTAAAGTAGATTTTCAAGCGTTAGAATCCCAGACGCACTTTAATCGACCCACCTAACCTCCCCAATTTCTTTCCTCTCTCTCCATATTTCATCTCATTTTATTTCATTTTAATTTTCTCGACTCTCTTTCTTATTTTTGAACCTCTTCCTCTTGAATAATATGGAGAAAATAAGGAACCAAACCGGGAGTTAAATGAGTCACGTGAGACATGCAGGTGAATCAACGTTTGAAAATTGAAATTAACGGCTGAAAGTCAACAATAGGTTTCATCTTACAAAAAATATTCATAAAAGGTGGTTTCGTGCTAAGTTTTTTTTTCTGTAAGGTAGTTTCTCACACAAACATACATTTAAAAGGTGGAATCTGACAGTTTTTTTTTAAAAAAAAAAAAGATTTTGCAACTCATTTTGTCAATACCATTTTCCCTCTCGTCACTATTTTAGTTGCAACACTTTGTATTTTTGGATGTAGAAATTTAGACACAATATTATATACTTTATGTAAATTATATTTTTATATCTTTCTCCTCATCACATAGTGACATGACCCTCATTTTATGTGTCTCTATCTCTGTCATCAAATATCAATCATCACCATATAGTCCATACTTTATGCGCCTCTTCCCATATTACCACTAGAATTTAAAGTTTATGGGTTTTAATGTTTCGTATTTTAACCATGACCCAATCTGGAAACCCACATCACATGATCCGTATCCGACCCGACCAAACTCGAAACCCGCCCAACCCGTTTGACAGGTCTATATTATAATTTATTGTGATGTTACACCTCGTGAAAAAACCATAATATAAATACTAGGAAAAAATAGTAACGAGACTTGGCGGGAAAGAACATCACGTTAAGACCAGGGTGCATATAAGAAGGAAGCCGCTTCTTAAGAAGGAGATATATTCCTATTCAACAAAAAGAAGCAGAGAGATTTGTTGAAACTTAGAGCAAGAAACATAACAGCAAACTATTTTGCAAGAACTCAACGATCGGAAATTCGCAATAATGGAGTCAAATTCTGAATGCAGGTGAAATTTCTCCCTTTTCTTTTCTTTTCTCTGTAATTGTATTTTTTACAATAATTTCCGATTGATTACATTCTTGGTTTGATCACCCAAAAAAACCCTAACCAATTTGCAGTTTAATTGAATTTTGTTACTTGAATTCTACTCTATTGTTTAATTTGTTAATCGTTTCTTCTTTATATTTGCATTTCCATTTGATTTACTTACTTCTGTTTGATTTACATTTTATGAGGGTAGTAGGAAGACGAAGGTTGCCAAAATTCAGCGAGAACTTGACGCTGATGATACGGAAGAAGTTAAAGATCCCAGTCCCAGGTAATTTGATTATTAATTAAACATTAACTTAATTCTGCATGATCTTACATAATTATGCTTTATTTAGATTCTTTCCATGTAATCTGGATTTTTAAATATTATATGCATTTATTTTGTTCCTCGAATTCTACTCTATTGTTTAATTTGTTAATCGTTTCTTTTTTATATTTGCATTTCCATTTGTTTTACTTATGTTTGATTTACGTGTTATGAGGGTAGTAAGGAGAAGTATGACAAATATATGCAAGAACTTGTAGCTAATGATACTGAAGAAGTTAAAGCTCCCAGACCCAGGTAATATGATTATTGATTAAACATTAACTTCATCTAATTAATTCTGCATGATCTTACATAATTATGTTTTATTTAGATTATTTATATATAATCTGGATTCTTAAATATTGTGTGCATTTATTTTGTTCCTTGAATTCTACTCTATTGTTTAATTTGCTAATCGTTTCTTTTTTTATATTTGCATTTCCATTTGATTTACCTACTTCTGTTTGATTTACGTTTTGTGAGGGTAGTACTAGTTCAGATACGAAGTTTGACAAACTTACGCAAGAACTTGAAGAAGTTAAAGGTCCCAGTACCAGGTAATAATGTAATATGATTATTGATTAAACATTATCTTCATCTAATTAATTCTGCATGATCTTACATAATTATGTTTTATTTATATTCCTTATAATCTGGATTTTTTAAAATTTATTACTTGTATTGTCCAAAATCAATTTGTCCCATAGTATAATTTGATCGAACTAGCTATGCGACAACTACATATGAGCCAATGTAGTATGTGTTAATAAATATGAACTTATCTCTTGTTTTGGCAATACCCTGAAACAAATTTAATAATGGCCATATTGCTAAAATGTTTTGGGACTAAAGATCCTTAGAATTTTGAGTTTGGACTTCACTATTTCTCATTAATAGCTTTGGTTAGTTCATAGCGAATATGAATAATTTGATAATTGAGTACCCTACATTTTCTGTTGCATATATATGCCACTGAAAATTGATATGAACAAATATTGATCAAATGCCATGTAGTTTGTATACAGTTTGGGACTAAGGTACTCCACTTCTTAACAATTTTGTGCTAGGTCGAATGAGACTATAATGCCAGAACTTCATGATCTTTTCCGCGAACCAATTAACGACTCCCTTAAGAACTTGAAGGAAGTAGAGAAAGAGGATTATGCTGCGCAAAATCAAGAATGTGCAGAAGCAGCTATATCTTTCTTGAATGCTTCCTGCAAAAATGCTGAGGTTAATCTAGCTTTATTTTTTCTTTTTCTCTGTTTTTTCCCCTTGATTCCTGCAATGTTAGCTAATCTACCATGTTTGGAACTTGTTATTCTTCAATTTTTCTCAGGGTGGTACCGAGTATGAACTTGTGGAGCCGGTGTCTAGTTTACCATTTATGACTACAAGTAGCCAATTATACTACCATGCCAACTTTAAGGCTAAGTCGAAAAATGATCCGGAAGCTAAGCCAGAACTCTTTTTTGTTGAATTGGTGAGGAAGGAGCAAGGCGATACTCAAGTTAAGCTTTGTACTTCCTTGGGACCTAGTGACTCAGAATCAGGTACTTGGATGATGCTTTCAAGAATATTGCTTACTTTACTTCATGATGCTCTTGTTTGACGGTCACCTAATTCGCCCATTCTATTGGTTAGGAGTTACCCTTCAGATTTCCTTGTATGCTTAGTTGAAGTTGTTTCATGTTACAACTCAAAAAATTGTATCAATGTTGTTTATTGTAATGATTTGCATCTCATGAAAAGAAAGGACAGAAATACTGCCATGTATGTTATGAAAACCTTCGATTGAGCTAATATGACTCATGTTAAGTTCTGTATCGTTTGAACTTATAATTAAAATTGATTGCCATTAACATCCCAGCACTGTTCTAAGGCCAATAACAATTCTAAAACAGCTTTTTTATGTACGTAGCAGTCATTCAAAATTCAAATAGCTTCAACTACATAAATGTCTCTTTTTTTTTTGGGCCAAGGGTTCTACAATTGACCACCATCATATTGCTTTGCAGCTGCCACTGGACTCAATGGTTGCGGCGTCTGCTCAAATATTCATCATCCTACGAGTGGGAGATTTGTGGTTTCTGGCTGCCGCCCTTTTCCTGTCCTTCGAGGTTGAATAAGAATCCCTCACCCACACACATAAAGAAAGACAGTAGTAGTTTGTGAATATTTGAGTCCTTACTAGTATATGTGTATAGAACCAAATGTGAACCTTAGTTTAGACTTTAGACTACAGTGTTGGCTGGTTTTCAGGTTTTGAATGGGGAGCATGATTTGTGTATAATATTTGAGTCCTTACTAGTAGTAGTATCTGTGTATAGAACCTAAATGTGAACCTTAGTTGTAGACTACAGTGTTGATGTTAATGTCAGCGTAATTGCTTTCAATAGTTAATGTTTACTAGAGGAAGATGCTATCAGTTTCTTGTTGTTTGTTTCTTTGGTGGCGGTTTATGGTTGGGGATTGCATTATCAACCATTCGTAGAGTTGCTTGGGGAAGGTGTGAAGATCAAAGGACAAAGAAGATGATAGATCTTTAACAATCTCTAGGCTTACCCATACATACTTCCAATTTTAGAAATGCTCTCCAATTTTTAATCAATAAATATCTTCAAAATATAGTTTTTTTTAATAGAAATTGTACTAATTGTCAAAGTTATATTTTGGTGAAGGTCTTTGGTCAAACTTGACTGCTTTTGTTTTTAAGGAATTTGTTTCGATGAATATTTTCGAAATATAACTTTTTGTAATTTATCATCAAAGATATGCAATGAATATCATGAAAAACTAAATGAATAAAAATAAAGGGAATATATGGAAATTATTTTTGTCTACCAACTGAATATCTCTATTATATAAGTGAAGGGGGGAGACATGGTGTCCCCCCTTTGAAAATACAAAAAATACCCTTAAGAAAAAGAAAATATTCGGAAAGAAAGAATATAAAAGTTATTTCCATATTAAACAAGCTAAGATTAAAACAAATAATTACCTAACTAAGACACAAGTTAAAAAAATGAATTTGATTGAAAAACTTTACACAAAAAAGTTTCAAGATCATTGACAAAATGAGAATCTTCAATTCAAAAATGGTTACCAAATATCTATACAAATATATTAAAAGGCGTTCCAAAGGATGCCTACGTGCCACGTGGCACTCTCCTCAAGCATCCAATGCAAATGTCTTATGTCCATGTGAACTGCTCAATTAAAAAATATAAATATTGTGTAACTACAAGGTATCGAACACGTGACCTTTGAAATGACAAGTGAGAGCTTAACCATCAATACACTATCACTTTATTGTCTAATGTTTCAAATAAAATTTGATAAAGTCTTATGTTAATAATTATATTTAATTAAAAAGATTCAATCAAGTATTTACATCTCTAAAACTCTTATTATGGTAGTATGACGACCAAGAGACTATTGATGACATGTTGCCGTACCCCAATTTCTTTTAAGCTATTATTTTGAAATGAACTCCAAGGTTTTTTACTTATCACGTCATGACGTCAATTTTACAATTTTTTACTAGACAAAAAAATACGAAAGTAACAGATGAATTATAAAATTTATGAATAATAACATAGTATTTGTTTATTGTAATTAACCCGAGGCATCGCCCGGGCCAAAATACTAGTTGATTATAATAACATTACATTTTCACCGCATATTATTTTACAGAATATCAAACTTATGCACTCATAAAATATTGCTTATTGCCTACTAGTTACAATTTCTATTATATAAGGAATGGTAAGGGAGTGATAATACTTATAAAACATTAGCATTCTACCCTTTAAACATATAAAGTTCACTATATTTTTGTTTTAAAGAACACAGTAGTTCAAAATCTACGGTTTTACATGTAAAAACATGTCAATTCAAATATGACATTTTTTATTCCACATTATGTTGCGCATAAAATTGTGATTAAGTATAAGTGAATGATATCATCTTTTTAAATACCTAAAAATTTATGCACGCACGCATCGCGTGCCAAAAATGCTAGTAGATAAATAATGAAACCAACTTAGCAAAATAAAATACTTTTTTTTGTAACCTCTAAATTTATCACAATGACCCAACATTCCAATCACACGTTAATTGTTGTAACTTTCGATTTTTTAACTTATTATACATGAAAAATAATTATAATTGCATTTTATGATTTTATCGATAATTCTTTAACAAAATTCATAATTTATATAAACCGTTTCTGAAAATATACGAACTAAACCCCGACACATAAGCGACCTAGGTTTACCCGAGTTCAAATCTGACCTAATTCCTCTCTAGAGTCTGCTTGAGCAGACCCAAGTGGCCAAGTCCACCCGAAAGATGGCTCGAGCAAAACCAACTCCACCCGATGTCGATTTGTTATGACCTAAGTTATTTTGAAAGCCAACTTAAGCCGCCCAACTCCACTCGATGTCGGCTTGAGCCGACCCAAATCCTTTCGAAAGCCTGTTTATGCCGACCCAAGTCCATCCGGCGCCGTCTTCAGCCAACCCAAGTCCTTCCTGGAGCTGATTTGGTCCGTTCCAAGTCCATCCGGCGCCAACTAGAGCCGACCCAAGTCCTTCAGAGAGCCGATTTGTTCCGACTCATGTCCTTCCGAGAGCCAATTTGTTCCGACTGAAGTCCATCCAAGAGCCGATTTGGGCCGACTACATCTTATTCCATTACGACCCTAATTCACCCTACCCAACCACCAGCCGACTCAACCCCAACTGATTCAATTTCGAGAGCTCCCTCACCCATAGATCCCACCCAACGCCACCCAGACCCACCCACATCCGACCCACGGCCCACCCTCACCCAGATTATTCCGACCCAA
Organism: Beta corolliflora; assembly: GCA_947648045.1. Lineage (NCBI taxonomy): Eukaryota > Viridiplantae > Streptophyta > Magnoliopsida > Caryophyllales > Amaranthaceae > Beta > Beta corolliflora. Next base: position 96,471 of record CANSZD010000409.1, on the reverse strand, counting down.
ATCACTCCGACCCAAATCATTCTGATCCAGACTGGATTAAACCAAACCCACCCAGTGATCCAATTTGACACCTCTACCTCTAGTAGTTGGATTTTTTAATTAATAGATGACACATCTCATCTCGGAGTATGGACTTATTTTTCTAGGTACGCAAATACACAATGGGTAGTGGCCTTCACCTAGAAGATGGGTTCCTAATCTTCCTATCTTAGAAATGGCAGGGGAGCAATGTCGGAAAGTCGTATGAGGAACCCCATCTCAACTTACTCTAACCTGACACTATTCCTAGATATCTAGTATTAGTCAAAAACCACTTTTTAAATGTAATTTTTTTGTGAGAAATCACCATATAAAATATTTTGGCACAAAACCACCTTTTATGGACATTTTATTGCAAGATGAAACTTATCGCCGGATTCATGTCATTAAAGTAGATTTTCAAGCGTTAGAATCCCTAAATGCACTTTAATCGACCCACCTAACCTCCCCAATTTCTTTCCTCTCCCTCCATATCTCATCCCATTTTATTTCATTTTAATTTTCTCGGCTCTCTTTCTTATTTTTGAACTTCTTCCTCTTGAATAATACGGGGAAAATAAGGAACCAAACCGGGAGTCAAATGAGTCACGTGAGGTGCGTAGGTGAATCAACGTTTGAAAATTGAATTTAATGGCTGAAACCCAACAACAGGTTTCATCTTACAAAAAATATCATAAAAGGTGGTTTTGTACTAAGTTTTTTCAATAAAGTCATTTCTCACACAAACATACATTTGAAAGGTGGTTTCTAACAAATTTTTTTATATAAAAAAACAAGAGATTTTGCAGCTCATTTTGTCAATACCATTTTCCCTCTCGTCATAATTTTAGTTTTAACACTTTGTATTTTTAGTCTTCCTCTTTCTCCTCATCACATGATGACATGACCCTCATTTTATATCTCTATATCCCTATCATAATTCATCATCAATTCACCATATAGTCCATAATTTATGCACCTCTTCCCATATTGCCTGTAAAATTTAAAGTTTCAGGTTGAAAAGTTTCGTATTTTGACCATCACCCGATCTGGAAACCCACATCACATGATCCATATTCGACCCAACCAAAATCAAAACCCGCGTAACCCGTTTGACAGGTCTAACTTGTCATGTTACCTCGTGAAAAAATTATAATATAAAGGATTTTTTAATTAACTAGAATAATACAAACTTTTAGCCGTTCGCTCACAATAATACAAACTTTTGATTATTATGTAATAATACAAACTTTACACGAAAATTCCTAGAGTAGGTCAATGTGACTTGTAACTTGTAAAACAGGTTGAATCTTTTTCTCTCTCCTCTCCCTCCCTCAACCAGCTAAATCACCCCTACCCCACCAGCCCCTCCCACCAAGAAACCACCCCCACCTCATGACCACCATAATAGGCAACCCCGAATCCCGAAGCCACCCCTAGCCACCTGAAACACCACCGGTAACCCTACCCCGTAACCCCAAAGCCACCTGAACCACCCCTGATCCCACCAGCCCTGAAACCACCCCCTGGAACACCACCAACAACCACATCTGATCCACCTGAAACCACCCCTGATCCCACCAGCCCATAAATCACCCCGGAAAAACCACCCGAAACCACTCCTGATCCCACTTGAGTGAGGAACCACCCCTGAAACACCACCTGTAACCCCAACCAACTGAACCACCCTTGATCCCACCAAGAAACCACCCCTGACCCCATGACCATCATCTCTCTCTCTCCCCCGGAAAGATATCATTTGACACCAACTTTGCAGGCCCCGTATAACTGTCTTTCTCTCTCCTCTTTCCACTATCTTCCTCACTCGATCTCCTTCTCACTCCTCAAATTCAACCCCAATTTCACTCTCTATCTCATCACCTTCACCTTCCACTCCCCAAATTCAACATACCACACTCATCAATTGTAATTCAATTCGATATGAAATTCATCCAATTAAACAATTCAAGAGCAAAGATCGTTATCGTTTATGGTGGAATTGAATTTTGCTTGAAAGTATTAAACGATAAAGATGGAGAAGATTGAAGGGAAGAATAATCAGAAGAAGTGGGGGTGAATCAGTCTCGACAAAGACCGGCAAATGCCAAATCTCACACTCTAGAATACCTTCCTTAAATTCGTCACACGACACTCCGCCACCTCATCATCCTCCACAACAACCACTGCCTCGTCTGATCATCACACGGAATCGGTCTCTATATCGTCTTTTCGGGGGGGGGGGGGGGCCGGGGGAATTGGTTCGTGGTTGAGGAGAGGGCGGGAGGAGGAGAGAGCCACGGTTGAGGGAGGATCGGCGCGAGGGGGGTGGGGTGGGGTGGTGGGATGGAGAAAAAGAGTGGACGGACCATTAGAAGAAAGAAAAAAAGAAAAATGTTGGTTTTTTTTTTTTTTCAAATTGAAATAAGAATGTAATGAACCAACTAATAAGATAATGACACGTGTCACAGTGACCTGCTGCAACAAGTTAACAACCGGTATTGACCTACCAGGGGAATTTTCATGTAAAGTTTGTATTATTACATAATAATCAAAAGTTTGTATTATTGTGAGTGAACGGCTAAAAATTTGTATTATTCTAGTTAAAAAAATCCTAATATAAATAGGAAAAAATAGAAACGAGACTTGGCGGGAAAGAACATCACATTAAGGGGGTGTTTGGTATGTTTTTTTGATTGCTTGGAAACGGATTCACATAATCCTTTCCATTACAGTTTGTTTGGTTAGAGGACACCGGTAACAATTACGGTTACCTAGGTGAAACGCTTTCCACCGAATTGTTTCCGGTCAAGAACCTACGGTAACAAAAACCGTTTCCGCTACTCAAACAAAACAACATCATCAACCTCGCCATCATCAATTCGACATCAATAGCCCTATAATCACATCAATGATCATCATCAACCCCAATCAGAGGGTCTAATTTGCATTATCTCTCTCATTATCAATCACGAATTCACGATTATAATATCAATTTGCATCATCAATCAACTCCAATCATATCCTCTAGCATCATCATCGATCATTATCAACTTCATCATATCATCATCCTCCAATCGTCATCAACAATCATTATCAACGATGTAGTATCATCAACCTTGATAAAGATTGGATTTTTACTTGACGATTATTCTAAACTGATGTTGATGATGTCGAAATAGATCTAATTTGATTTTGATGATTTGATTATTTTGGTGATTCTAAATTGATGTTCATAATGATGAGCCGTGATTTGGTGATGATGATTGAAGATGATGATGTGAAGATGATAATGATTGAAGATGATGCGATGATGATGAACGAAACAAAAGAGATTTTGCTTGTACTGGAGGAAATGTGGGAGAGAGGAGAGAGGAGAGAGAATGAAGAAGTCCCATACTCCTATTACATATTTATATTTATATTTTGTCTTTTTTTAATTATACATATATATGTATATATGTATATATATATGTATATATGTATATATATATGTATATATGTATATATATATATATATATATATATATATATGTATGTATATATATATATATATGTATGTATATATATATATATATGTATGTATATATATATATATATGTATGTATATATATATATATATGTATGTATATATATATATATGTATATATATATATATATATGTATGTATATATATATATATATATGTATATATATATATATATGTATATGTATATATATATATATATGTATATATATGTATATATATATATATATGTATATATATGTATATAGATATATAGATATGTATATATATATATATATATATATATATATATATATATATATATATAGATATGTATATATATGTATATATATATATATATGTATATATATGTATATATATATATATATGTATATATATATATATATATCTATATATATATATATATATATATGTATATATATATATATATATATATATATATATATGTATATATATGTATATATATATATATATATGTATATATATTCCATACCATTATTAATCATACCAAACAAAAAGAAACGAAATAAATTTTAATTGTTTTCATTCTATTATTATACCAAACAACTAATAAAAGTAACACTTATTATTACCCTTTCCCCTTCTTATCAAAATTCCATTCCATTCCGTTTAAGCTAATCATACCAAACGTCCCCTAAGAGTTAAGACCAGTACAGGGTGCATATAAGTAGGAAGCTGCTTCTTAAGAAGGAGAGAAATTCCTATTCAACACAAAGAAGCAGAGAGATTTCAAACTTGAAAACTTAGAGCAAGAAACAAAACAGCAAACTTTATTGCAAGAACTCAACGATCGCAAAATCGCAATAATGGAGTCGAATTCTGAATGCAGGTGAAATTTCTCCCTTTTCTTTACTTTTTCTTTTCTTTTCACCGTAATTGTATTTTTTACAATAATTTCCGATTGATTACATTCTTGGTTTGATCGATCACCCAAAAAAACCCTAACCAATTCGCAGTTTAATTGAATTTTGCTACTTGAATTCTACTATATTGTTTAATTTGTTAATCGTTTCTTCTTCATATTTGCATTTCCATTTGATTTACTTACTTATGTTTAATTTACGTTTTATGAGGGTAGTAAGGAGACGAAGGTTACCAAAATTCAGCAAGAACTTGACGCTGATGATACTGAAGAAGTTAAAGATCCTAGACCTAGGTAATATGATTATTAATTAAACATGTTAGCAATAAATGCAATTTTTAGGACCTAGGGTTTGCTAGTTAACTTCAAGTTCAACAATAAATGCAAAGTTGTAAATTTTAAGTGAGAAAAGTAAGCAATAAAGAGAGACAAATATTTAACGTGGTTCGGTCAACCTTGACCTACATCCACAAGCAAGAACCATGGAGTTTTCTTTAGCCTCTCTAATGGAGGAATTACAATGGAGAAGAAGAGAGAGAGGAGGAGAGAGAGAGAGAGAGTAATATTTTGTGGCTAATTTGAATCTTAGGGTTCTAAATGACTTTAGGATGCCTTATATATGACATCCTAAAGGTTACAAAATGACCCAAAACCCAAAACATTAAATCCGGAAAAATTCGGATTAAAAACACGAAATCGCGAAACAGGGCAAGCTGCCCGCCCGGGCCGATCACCTGCTCGCCCGGTGTAGGTTTTGCCATATGAATCTGCCTTCGCGGCAGAATGTGAGCACGAAGTAAGGCCAGCCCGTCCGGGCTGTGCCGCCCGCCCGGGCCCATGACTCGCTCGCCCGGGCTGCTCTTCTCGGTCGGGTGGTGCTTCGCTCGTCCGGCCGAGCTTCGAAGCTCTCTCTCTCCATTTCTCCTTGGCAACGAAAATCAAGGCACAAATAACAATTCTCCACCTTGACTTGAATTTCTCCAATCACCTCCAATAACACCAAAAACACTAATCAAACTCCAAAGTTCTACCCCATAGGGGCTTACAACAAACAAGAGGAGAGACCCACCAAGTTCAGACACAAAGTGAACTTAGTGGTTGGCAAAGACTTTGTCAACATGTCGGAGGGGTTCTCCTCGGTACGAATCTTCATCAATGTCAACTCTTTCTTATCAATGACATTTCGGATGAAGTTGTACTTCACATCAATATGCTTCGTTCTTCTATGGAACGTGTTTTGGTTCTTAGCCAAGTGAATGGCACTTTGACTATCACAAAATACGGACACCTCCTTAGAACACGAGCTAATCTCCCCAACCAAACCTTTGAGCCACTTTGCCTCCTTGAATGCCTCGGTAATTGCCATGAACTTCGCTTCCGTAGTTGAAAGAGCTACAACATCTTGTAGTGAAGATTGCCAACTCACGGCCGTACCTCCCAAGGTAAACACATAACCCGAAGTTGATTTCCGATCATCCAAGTCTCCACCATAATCCGAATCACAATACCCAATCACACCATTTGCATCTTGGTCAAACTCCAAACAAATGTGTGAGGTACCCTTCAAGTACCTTAGAAGCCATTTCAAAGCTTCCCAATGCCCTTTCCCGGGCCTTGACATATAACGGCTCACCATGCTCACCGCTTGAGCAATGTCCGGCCTAGAATATACCATGGCATACATCACACTCCCAACGACACTAGTATAGGGGATGTGAGCCACGACCCTTTCTTCTTCTTCGGTTTGAGGACAAAGCTCCTTTGAGAGCTTGAAGTGAGAATCGAGAGGAGTAGAAACGGGCTTTGCATTGTTCATTGAGAATCTCTCAAGAACCTTCTCAATATACCTCCTTTGGCTAAGGTACAATGCCCCCTTAGATTGATCTCTCCAAATCTCCATCCCAAGTATCTTCTTGGGTTCACCAAGATTCTTCATATCAAACTCACTACTCAACAACTTCTTCAAATTGTTGACCTCAATCAAATGCTTGCAAGCAACTAACATATCATCAACATAAAGCAAAAGGTAAATGAAGGAACTACTTACTAGCTCTTTGTAGTAGACACAACTATCATAGGAGCTTCTTGTGAACTCATGAGCCAACATAAACGAATCAAATCGCCTATACTATTGCCTAGGGGATTGTTTTAACCCATACAATGACTTTACCAAGTGGCACACATGCTCTTCTTTCCCTTCAACCTCAAAACCTTCCGGTTGCTTCATGTAGATTTCCTCCTCCAAGTCCCAATGGAGGAAAGCGGTCTTAACATCAAGTTGGTGTAGCTCCATGTCTTCCATAGCTACCAAGGCAAGCAAAACTCAGATGGACGAGTGCTTCACAACCGGTGAGAAAACTTCATGAAAATCAACACCCTCAACTTGAGTGAAACCCCTTACCACAACTCTTGCCTTGTAGACGGGACCTCCCGAATCCGTTTTACCCTCTTTTCTCTTGTACACCCATTTACACCCAACGATCTTCTTCTTCTTAGGTGCAACAACTAACTCCCAAGTATTGTTCTTGTGCAAAGACTCCATCTCTTGCTTCATTGCCAACAACCACTTGCTTGATTCGGGTAGAGACATTACTTCCTTGTAGGAGCATGGATCATCAAAGGTCTCTACCTCATTTGCCACGGTGAGAGCATATTGCACATAGTCACACTCCTCAACATATCTTTGAGGAGGCTTGATTTGCCTTTTTTTGTCTCTCACTAGCAAGTGTCTTGCGTTGGGTTTGTGGTGAACCCTCAACATGCCTCTCTTGAGTGAGAGCATCATCATGTGAAGCACTTTCAAGCTCCACCTTCTCCTTGGTGTCATGAGATGAACCTACATCATTACATATAGCAAGCTCATTCTCCGGAGTGATCATACATGATTCATTAAACACAACATCTCTAGAAGTTATTACCCTCCTAGATTTTTCACACCAAACTCTATATCCCTTAACCCCCAAACCATTGCCAACAAATACACATTTTCTAGCTCTAGGTTCAAGTTTATCCTCATTTACATGAATGTAGGCCGGACAACCAAACACTTTTAAATTAGAATAATCACAAGGAGTTCGAACCATACCTCTTGAGGAGATTTAAAGTTAATGGCGGAGTGAGGAGATCGGTTCACCAAATAGCATGCCGTTGCAACCGCTTCGGCCCAAAAGATCTTCCCCAACTTGGCTTGGGAGAGCATACATCTTTCCCTATCTAGGAGAGTCCTATTCATCCTCTCTGCAACACCATTTGTTGAGGCCTCCCAACACAAGTTCTATGATGAACAATGCCTTCATCAAGACGATACTTAGTGAACTTCTTTTCAACAAACTCTAGGCCATTGTCGGTTCTCAAAACCTTGATCTTCTTGTCGGTCTTCTTCTCAATCATAGTCTTCCATTGAAAAAACACATCAAACACACCATCCTTGTGTTTGAGAAAAACGACCACACTTTCCTAGAGAAATCATCAATTATTGTGAGCAAGTAACTACAACCACCCAAAGAAGTCTTCCTAGAGGGACCCCACAAATCCAAATGGATGTAATCAAGAGGTCCTTTGGTGTTGTGTATTGCGGGCTTGAAGCTAACCCGCTTGTGCTTACCAAGCACACAATGCTCACAAAAGCCAAGGTTGCCAAGCTTCACATTATCTAGCAATCCTTGCTTGCAAACTTCGGACATTCCTTGCTCTCCCATATGACCAAGCCTCAAATGCCAAAGCTTGGTATCATCGTCACTCATAGTGCCGGTGGAGATATTTGCCGAACCACTAACCATGGAACCTTGTAGCACATACAAGCTTCCCCTTTTAATACCCTTCATCAACACAAGTGCACCCGTAATAACCTTCAATACTCCACCTTCCGCTATGTACTTACACCCATTGTTGTCAAGAGTACCAAGAGAGATCAAGTTCTTCTTCATTTCCGGAACATGGCGGACTTTGGACAATGTTCTAACCGTGCCATCAAACATCTTGATATCCACGGACCCTATGCCAATCACCTTGCAAGTTGCATTGTTTTCCATGGTGACCGTGCCTCTATTATACTCCTCATATGAGGTGAACGTGTCTTTGTAGGGTGTCACATGAAAAGAACATCCCGAGTCCATTATCCATTCACTCTTGCTCTTGAGCCTATAATGAGTAACAACCAAAGCTCCACTTTCGCTATCGGAATCAACATAGCTTACATAGGCGGAGTTCATGGGTTCCTTGCCTTTCCCGGGCTTACTATCCCTCGATTGCTTGTTTTTCAACTTGTAGCATCCGGACTTAATGTTCCCCTTTAGATGACAATAATTACAAGTCTTGTGCTTATTAGAATTGGGCTTCTTTGACTTAGAACGCCCCCTATTCTTACCACCATTACCACCTTGACTAGTAGATGCAACATCATTTGATCTACCCCTAACAAACAAGCCATCACTAGAGGTTAATGATTTAGATGTCAATTGATTATTAATCAACTCCCTTTGTTTCAAAGCATCCCTAACATCATCAATACTCAAATCATCTATACCATATAAGATAGTTTCCCTAATATGCTTGTGTGAAGATGGTAATGAACACAACAACCAAATAGCCAAATCTTCATCATCCAAAGTCACATCAACATTTTGAAGATCCATAAATAATAGAATAAAACTCATCAATATGTGACTTAAGAGAATTACCTTCCTCAAGTCGAAGGTCATACAATCTACTCTTGAGTAGAAGTCGGTTGGTGACACTCTTTGCCATGTAAAGAGACTCCAACTTCAACCATAGACCCGCCACGGAGTCCTCCTTAGCAATTCCCTCAATACTTCATTCGAGAGGCAAAGTTGTATAGCCGATAAGGCCTTCAAATCCACTTCTTCCATTTCTCTTCGGTCATAGTAGTAGGCTTCTTCACCTTGCCCTCTAGAGCCTTGTGAACACCATTTTGAATCAAGATTGCCTTCATCTTCAATTGCCATAGTCCAAAGTTGATGGACCTATCAAACTTCTCAATATCAAGCTTCATTGTTGACATATTCTTCAAAGAAATCAACTAGAAACCTCCCAAACCTTAAGCTCTTGATACCAATTGTTAGCAATAAATGAAATTTCTAGGACCTAGGGTTTGCTAGTTAACTACAGGTTCAACAATAAATGCAAAGTTGTAAACTTTAAGTGAGAAAAGTAAGCAATAAAGAGAGACAAATATTTAACGTGGTTCGGTCAACCTTGACCTACATCCACAAGCAAGAACCTTGTAATGGAGGAATTACAATGGAGAAGAAGAGAAGGAGGAGGGGAGAGAGAGAGTAATATTTTGTGGCTAATTTGAATCTTAGGGTTCTAAATGACTTTAGGATGCCTTATATATGACATCCTAAAGGTTACAAAATGACCCAAAACCCAAAACATTAAATTCGGAAAAATCCGGATTAAAAACACGAAATCGCGAAACAGGGCAAGCTGCCTGTCCGGTGCAGGTTTTGCCATATGAATCTGCCTTCGAGGCAGAATGTGAGCACGAAGTAAGGCCCGCCCGAGCTTGAGGCCCACCCGCCCGGACTGTACCGCCCGCCCGGGCCCATGACTCGCCCGCCCGGGCTGCTCTTCTTGGTCGGGTGGTGCTTCGCTCGTCCGGGCTGAGGTTTGAAGCTCTCTCTCTCCATTTCTCCTTGGCCACGAAAATCAAGGCACAAATAACAAAACATTAACTTAATTCTGCATGATCTTACATAATTATGCATTATTTAGATTCTTTGTATATAATCTGGATTTTTAAATATTGTGTGTATTTATTTTGTTCCTTGAATTCTAATCTATTGTTTAATTTGTTAATCTTTTCTTTTTTACATTTGCATCTCCATTTGATTTACTTACTTCTGTTTGATTTACGTTTTATGAGGGTAGTACTAGTTGGGACACAAAGTTTGACAAACTTATGCAAGAACTTGAAGCTAATGATACTGAAGAAGTTAAAGGTCCAAGTACCAGATATTATGATTAATTAATTCTGCATGATTTTTTTTTTTTTTATATAATCTTACATAATTATGCTTTATTTAGATTCATTATAATCTGGATTTTTTAAAATTTATTACTTGTATTGTACAAAATCAATTTGTCATGTTTATAGTATAATTGATATGAACACTTTTATCATTTCATATACTATTTTTTTTGTTTAATATACCATCGAAAATAGATATGATATCCGATAAGAAGTAGGCATGTTCTCATCAATGCCATGTCGTTTGCATACATTTTGGGACTAAGGTATTCCATTCAACATTTTTATGCTAGGTTGGATGACTTGCTAAGGCAGAAACTTGACGATATTTTGTGTGGTATTGAGACCAATAATGACCAAGTCCGAAATTTGGAGATGGATGCGAATGAGGCTTATGATGTGCAAAATCAAGAATGTGCAAAAGCATATGCAAAAGAATGTGCAAAAGCAGCAATATCATTCTTGAATGCTTCCTGCAAAAATGATGAGGTTAATCTAGTTTTTTTTTTTTTTTCCTTTTCTTTTCCCCTAACGATTCTTGCAATAATCGCTAATTTACCATGTTTCGTACTTCCTTTCTTCAATCTTTTTAGGGTGGTACTGAGTATGAGCTCGTGAAGGCGGTGTCTATTGTAGTCTTTTTGACTGAGAGTGGCAAATTAGTCCCAAAATGATCCGGAAGCAGAGCCACAACTCTTTTTTGTTGAATTGGTGGGGAAACAGTGTGGTGATTCTCAAATTACCCTTTGTACTTGCTTGGGACTCAGACCTAGTGACTCAGAAACAAGTACTTGGAAGAGATATATATTCAAGATTATTGCTTACTTTACTTTAAAATTTGCTTGTTTGATGGTCACCTAATTTGCCCATATCTATCGGTTAAGACTTAAGAGTAACCCTTCAGATTTCCTTCTACGTTTAGTTTAAGTTATTAGAAGTTACAACTCAAACATAATTTTACCAATAGTTGTTCATTGTAATGATTTATATCTCATGAAAGAAAGGAAAGAAGCATGAGGTTTATTTTAATTTACTCTGATGTATTACCTCCGTTTTTTTTCTATTGCAACAATTACCACTTTAGGTAGTTTCACCTCTATTGCAATAATTCCACTTTTGGACTTTAGTTGAAAATATTGTCCTTACTCCTTACTTTATCTTACTAAGACCATCATTAATTATTCACTTTCCCTTATAAGTTGTTTTTACTTTATTAAAAATTGATTTCTCTCTTACTCTAGTTAATTAAAGGGCCCTTTATGCTAAACTACCTACTTTTTTCATTTCCTTAAAAATCGTGCCCAAATCCATTGTTGCAATAGAAAAATAACAGAGGTACGTAGTATGTTCTAAGATCCTTCAATTGAACAACTATAGCTCCAGTTAAGCTTTGCATACATGGAGCATATAACTAAAAATGATTTCCATTAAGGTCAAAAATAACTTTAAAATAATTCTTCTATGGAAACAAGCTGCTGTCTTCTATATGTAGCAGAGTCATTCAAATAGCTTTAAGCCATTACTACAAAAGTGGGTATTTTTTCAAGGGTTCTAAAATTGACGTTCATCATATTGTTTTGCAGCTGCCACCGGATTTAATGGTTGCGAAGTTTGCTCAGAGATTCATCATCCTACAACTGGGGGATTTGTGGTTTCTGGCTGCCGCATGCCCTTTTCCTTTGTTCTGTGAGGTTGAACTAGAATCCCTCACCCACACACACAAGAAAAGAATAAAAGACAGTAGTTTGTGAATTTTTGAATCCTTACGATCGAGTATCCGTAAAAGAACCTAGATAATAGATATAAACCTTAGTTTAGAGTATAGTGTCGAATGGTTTTCAGGTTTTGTATATGGAACATGACTGCACTTTGCAATCTGCCAATACATATTATTAGCGTAATTGCTTTCAATAGTTAACGTTTACTAAAGGAATTAAGATGCTATCAGTTTCTTGTTGTTTGTTTCTTTGGTGGCTGTTTATGGTTGGGGTTTGCATTATCAACCATTTGTAGAGTTGCTTGGGGAACGTGTGAAGATCAAAGGACAAAGAAGATGATAGGTCTTTAACAATATGTAGGCAGTAGGCTTACCCTACCCATACATACATCCAATTTTAGAAATGCTCTCCAATTTTGTATTAATAAATATCTTCAAAATATATTTTTTTTATAGAAATTGTACTAATAAATAGTTAGAAATATTAATTGTCAAAGTTATATTTTGGTGAATGTCTTTGCCAAACCGTTGCACTATTTTTAAGAATTTGTTTCGATGAATATTTTCAAAATATAACTTTTTGTAATTTATCATCAAAGGTATGCAATGAATATCATAAAAAACTAAATGAATAAAAATAGAGGGAATATATAGAAATTCTTTTTGTCTACCAACTGAATAATCTATCCATTACATAGATTAATAATGAAACCAACTTAGCAAAATAAATACTTTTTTTTTGTTACCTCTAGATTTATCACAATGATTCAATATTCCAATCACATGTTAATTGTTATAACTTCCGATTTTGTAACTTAATATACATGAAAAATAATCATAATTGCATTTTATGATTTTATCGATAATTCTTTAACAAAATTTATAATTTATACAAACCGTTTGTGACAATATACGAACTAAAGAAACCCCGGCACAGAAGCGACCCAGGTTTACCCGAGTTCAAACCCGACCTAATTCCTCTCGAGAGTCGGCTTGAGCAGACCCAAGTGGCCAAGTCCACCCGAAAGACGGCCTGAGCCAAACCAACTCCAAGTTATTCTGAAAGCCAACTTAAGCCGACCCAACTCCACCCGATGACGGCTTGACCCAACCCAAATCCTTTCCAAAGCCAGTTTGCGCCGACCCAAGTCCATCTGGCGTCGGCTTCAGCCAACCCAAGTCCTTCCGAGAGCCGATTTGTTCGGACCCAAATCCTTCCGAAAGTCGATTTATTCCGACACAAGACCCTTCGAGAGCCGATTTGGGCTTACTTCACCTTATTCCATTATGACCCAAATTCACATACCCCGCCCAACCACCAGCCGACCCGACCCAGTTCCGAGAGCTCCCTCACCCAGTTAGACCCGACCCAAGGTCACACAAACCCACCACATCCGACCCACGACCCACTCTCACCCAGATTATTTCGACCCAAATCATTCCGACTCACGTGGGTCAACCCAAACCCACCGAGTGACCCAATTTCACACCTCTACCTCTAGTACTAGCTGGATTATCCAATAAATAGATGAAGCATCTCAGCTGGGAGTATGGATTTATTTTTCTAGGTACACAAATACACAATGGGTAGTGGCCTTCACCTAGAAGATGGATTCCTATCTCATAAATGGCAGGGGAGCAATGCCGGAAAGCTGTATGAGGAACCCCCATCTCATCTCACTCTAACCCAACACTATTCTTAGATATCTAGTATTAGCTTAGTCGCCTACAATTAAATAATAAGAGAAGCTAGGGTTCAAATAGAAACTCATGAGGTCAAATCAAATCAATAAAAAAACAGGTTAGTTTGTCAAAAACCACTTTTTAAATGTAATTTTATGTGAGAAATTACCTTATACAATATTTTTGGCACAAAACCACCTTTTATGGACATTTTATTGTAAGATGAAACTTGTCCCCATATTCATGCCATTAAAGTAGATTTTCAAGCGTTAGAATCCCAAACGTACTTTAATCGACCCACCCAACCTCCCCAATTTCTTTCCTCTCCCTCCATATTTCACCCCATTTTATTTCATTTTCACTATCTCGACTTTCTTTCTTATATTGAACCTCTTCCTCTTGAATAATATGGGGAAAATAAGGAACCAAATCGGGAGTTAAGTAGGTCACGTGAGGTGCGCAGGTGAATCAACGTTTGAAATTTAAATTTATTGGTTGAAAGTCAGCAACAAGTTTCATCTTACAAAAAATATTCATAAAGGTGGTTTTGTGCTAAGTTTCTTCTATAAGGTAGTTTCTCACACAAACATATATTTAAAAAGTGGTTCTTCTATAAGTATGAGATTTTACAACTCATTTTGTCAATACCATTTTCCCTCTCGTCACAATTTTAGTTGCAACACTTTGTATTTTTGGATGTTCAAATTTAGATACAATATTATATACTCTATGTAAATGATATTTTTATATCTTTCTCCTCATCACATGGTGACATGACACTCATTTTATCTCTCTCTATCTCTATCTCTATCTCTATCTCTATCTCTATCATCAATCATCACCATATAGTCCATACTTTATGCGCCTCTTCCCATGTTGCCACTAAAATTTAAAGTTTTGGGTTGAAAAGTTTCGTATTTTGACCATGACCCGATCTGGAAACCCACATCACATGATCCATATTCGACCCGACCAAACTCGAAACTCGCCCAACCCGTTATTGTGATGTTAATTGTTACCTCGTGAAAAAACCATAATATAAATACTAGGAAAAAATAGTAACGAGACTTGGCGGGAAAGAACATTACGTTAAGACCAGGGTGCATATAAGAAGGAAGCCGAAGGAATAAGGAGATATATTCCTATTCAACAAAAAGAAGCAGAGAGATTCAGTACATTTCAGACTTGAAACTTAGAGCAAGAAACATAACAGCAAACTTTTGCAAGAACTCAACGATCGCAATAATGGAGTCGAATTCTGAATGCAGGTGAAATTTCTCCCTTTTCTTTTCTTTCCTTTTTCTTTTCTTTTCTCTGTAATTGTATTTTTTACGATAATTTCCGATTGATTACATTCTTGGTTTGATCACCCAAAAAAACCCTAACCAATTCGCAGTTTAATTGAATTTTGTTACTTGAATTCTACTCTATTGTTTAATTTGTTTATCGTTTCTTCTTTATATTTGCATTTCCATTTGATTTACTTACTTCTGTTTGATTTACGTTTTATGAGGGTAGTAAGGAGACGAAGGTTGCCAAAATTCAGCAAGAATTTGACGCTGATAATACTGAAGAAGTTAAAGATCCCAGTCCCAGGTAATATAATTATTAATTAAACATTATCTTAATTCTGCATGATCTTACATAATTATGCATTATTTAGATTCTTTATATATAATCTGGATTTTTAAATATTGTGTGCATTTATTTTGTTCCTTGAATTCTACTCTATTGTTTAATTTGTTAATCTTTTCTTTTTTACATTTGCATTTCCATTTAATTTACTTACTTCTGTTTGATTTACGTTTTATGATGGTAGTACTAGTTGGGATACGAAGTTTGACAAACTTATGCAAGAACTTGAAGCTAATGATACTGAAGAAGTTAAAGGTCCCAGTACCAGGTAATATGATTAATTAATTCTGCATGATATATTTTTTTTGTTGATATAATCTTACATAATTATGCTTTATTTAGATTCCTTATAATCTGGATTTTTTAAAAATTATTACTTGTATTGTCCAAAATCAATTTATCATGTTTATAGTATAATTTGATCGAACTAGCTATACGACAACTAAATATGAGCCAAGGTAGTATGTGTTAATAAATATGAACTTATCTCTTGTTTTGGCGATACCCTGAAACAAATCTAATAATGGGCATATTGCTAAAATGTTTTGGGACTAAAGATCCTTAGAATTTTGAGTTTGTACTTTACTATATCTCATTAATAGCTTTGGTTAGTTCATAGCGAATATGAACAATTTGATAATTCAGTACCCTACATTTTCTGTTGCATATATATGCCACTGAAAATTGATATGAACAAATATTGATCAAATGCCATTTAGTTTGTATACAGTTTGGGACTAAGGTACTCCATTTCTTAACAATTTTGTGCTAGGTCGGATGAGACTATAATGCAGGAACTTCATGATCTTTTCGCGAACCAATTAAGGACTCGTTTAAGAACTTGAAGGAAGAAGAGAAAGAGGATTATGCTGTGCAAAATCAAGAATGTGCAGAAGCAGCTATATCTTTCTTGAATGCTTCCTGCAAAAATGCTGAGGTTAATCTAGCTTTATTTCTTCTTTTTCTCTGTTTTTTCCCCTTGATTCCTGCAATGTTAGCTAATCTACCATGTTTGGAACTTTTTATTCTTCAATTTTTTTCAGGGTGGTACCGAGTATGAGCTTGTGGAGCCGGTGTCTAGTTTACCATTTATGACTACAGGCGGTCAATTACACTACCATGCCAACTTTAAGGCTAAGTCGAAGAATGATCCGGAAGCTAAGCCAGAACTATTTTTTGTTGAATTGGTGAGCGAGAAGCAAGGTGATCCTCAAGTTACCCTTTGCACTTGCTTGGGACCTAGTGACTCAGAATCAGGTACTTGAATAATGCTTTCAAGAATATTGCTTACTTTACTTCAACATTCTCTTGTTTGATGGTCACCTAATTCACCCATATCTATTGGTTAGGACTTAGGACTTAGGAGTAACCCTTCAGATTGCCTTGTATGCTTAGTTCAAGTTGTTTAAAGATACAACTCAAAAATTGTATCAATGTTGTTTATTGTAATGATTTACATCTCATGAAAAGAAAGGACAGAAATATGAGGTTCATTTTAATTTACAGCCATGTATGTTATGAAAACCTTCGTTTGAGCTAATATGACTCATGTTAAGCTCTGTATCGGTTGAACGTATAATTAAAATTGATTTCCATTAACATCCCAGTACTGTTCTAAGGTCAATAAGAATTGTAAAACAGCTTTTTTGTGTCATTCGAAATTCAAATAGCTTCAACTACATAAATGTTTCTTTTTTTGGGGGCCAAGGGTTCTACAATTGACCTTCATCATATTGCTTTGCAGCTGCCACTGGACTCAATGGTTGCGGCGTCTGCTCAAAGATTCATCATCCAACGAGTGGGGAATTTGTGGTCTCTGGCTGCAGCTTGCCCTTTTCCCATCCTTTGAGGTTGAATAAGAATCCCTCACCACAAACACAAAGAAACAGTAGTAGTTTGTGAATATTTGAGTCCTTACTAGTATATGTGTGTAGAACCAAATGTGAACCTTAGTTTAGACTACAGTGTTGTATGGTTTTCAGGTTTTGAATGTGGAGCATGATTTGTGAATATTTGAGTCCTTACTAGTAGTAGTATCTGTGTATAGAACCTGAATGTGAACCTTAGTTTAGACTACAGTGTTGATGTTAATGTTGGCGTAATTGCTTTCAATAGTTAATGTTTACTAAAGGAAGATGCTATCAGTTTCTTGTTGTTTGTTTCTTTGGTGGCAGTTTATGGTTGGGGTTTGCATTATCAACCATTTGTAGAGTTGCTTGGGGAAGGTGTGAAGATCAAAGGACAAAGAAGATGATAGATCTTTAACAATATGTAGGCTTATCCATACATACTTCCAATTTTAGAAATGCTCTCCGATATTTTATCAATAAATATCTTCAAAATATAATTTTTTATTTATATGAATTGTACTAATAAATAGTTAAAGCATCCCCACTCAAAAATTTTTTGGCATAAAATTGAGTCATGAACCTTGCTAAAAAAACATGGGGTTGCATCCATGGTTTTTTTATGTATGTATTTGAGCCATGCTATGACTCAATCCATGGTTGGTCATCCTAGTGACCCAAACCAAATAAGTCATGAAAAAGATAGAGTGGGGCCCATGAAAAATTGTGACAATTTTTTTTATTATTTAGATTTTGTAACTGAATAACTTTAAAAATACAAATTAAAAAAAAAAAAAATCACCAACGATCCTATCTCTTTGAGATCTATAAATATACATCCATTTTGGTATATTTTGATACACTTTCGAAATTAATTATTTTCTCTCTACATTATACACACATCAACAATTATTTTTGGAAGCTTTTATTCTTGAAGAATTTTTTTTTATCAAAATTAATTACTACGAAATGAATTTATTTAGGATCGTAAATACAAAAAGTAATTTATTTATAATCTTGTATGATATTATAAATATCAAAAGGTATAAATGATGTATTGATGTAGGAGAGAGAAAATGGGACGGGGTATAGTAAAAAGAAGGAGAGAGGAGTATGATGTTATTTTATTTTTGGGTAATGACTGGCCGAGTGGGGTGCATTTGTCAAAATGGGTCATAAGTCATGATCAAATTTTGTAAGATGAGAGATAAAGTTGATGAGAGAGGGATGACATTTTTTTGGGGCGTGAGTGACCATGCTCTTAGAAATATTAATTGTCAAAGTTATATTTTGGTGAACGTGCTGGTCAAATTGTTGCACTGTTTTTAAGAATTTGTTTCAATGAATATTTTCGAAATATTACTTTTTGTAATTTATCATCAAAAATATGCAATGAATATCATAAAACACTAAATGAATAAAAATAGAGGCCGAAATAAATGGAAATTATTTTTGTCTACCAATTGAATAATCTATCCGTTACATAGATAAATAATGAAACCAACTTAGCAAAATAAAATACTTTTTTTTTGTAACCTCTAAATTTATCACAATGACCCAACATTCCAATCACATGTTAATTGTTATATCTTTCGATTTTTTAACTTAATATACATGAAAGATAATTATAATTGCATTTTATGATTTTATCGATAATTCTTTAACAAAATTCATAATTTATATAAACCGTTTATGAAAATATACAAACTAAACCCCGACACATAAGCAACCTCGGTTTACCCGATTAATTCCTCTCGAGAGTCGGCTTGAGCAGACCCAACGTCAAGTCCACCCGAAAGACGGTTCGAGCCAAACCAACTCCACCCGATGTCGATTTGTTCTAACCCAAGTTATTTCTAAAGCCAACTTAAGCCGCCCAACTCCACCCAATGTCGGCTTGAGCCGACCCAAATCCTTCCGAAAGCCCCTTTATGCCGACCCAAGTCCTTCCGGCGCCTGCTTCAGCCAACCCAAGTCCTTTCTGGAGTTGATTTGTTCCGATCCAATTCCATCCGGCACCAGCTAGAGACGACCCAAGTCCTTCAGAGAGCCGATTTGTTCCGACCTATGTCCTTCCGAGAGCCAATTTGTTCTGACTCAAGTCCATCCAAGAGCCGATTTGGGCCGACTTCACCTTATTCCATTAGGACCCAAATTCACCCTACCCAACCACCAGTCGACCCAACCCCAACCGATTCAGTTATGAGAGCTCCCTCACCCATAGACCCAACCCAAGGCCACCCAGACCCACCCACATCCGACCCACGGCCCACCCTCACCCAGATTATTCCGACCCAAATCATTCCGATCCAGGCTGGATCAAACCAAACCCACCTAGTGACCCAGTTTGACACCTCTACCTCTAGTAGCTGGATTATCCAATTAATAGATGAATCATCTCAGCTCGGAGTATGGACTTATTTTTCTAGGTACGCAAATACACAATGGGTAGTGGCCTTCACCTATAGAAGATGGGTTTCTAATCTTCCTATCTTAGAAATGACAGGGGAGCAATGCCGGAAAGTCGTATGAGGAACCCCATCTCATCTCACTCTAACCCGACATCATTCCTAGATATCTAGTATTGGCTTAGTCGCCAAGAATTAAATAATAAAAAAAGCTAGGGATCAAATAGAAACTCATGAGGTCAAATCAATAAAAAATAGGAAAGTTTGTCAAAAACCACTTTTTAAATGTAATTTTTGTGAGAAATCACCTTATTAAATATTTTTGGCACAAAACCACCTTTTATGGACATTCTATTGTAAGATGAAACTTGTCGCCGGATTCATGTATTAAAGTAGATTTCCAAGCGTTAGAATCCCAAATGCACTTTAATCGACCCACCTAACCTCCCCAATTTCTTTCCACTCCCTCCATATTTCATCCCATTTTATTTCATTTTAATTTTCTCGACTCTCTTTCTTATTTTTGAACCTCTTCCTTTTGAATAATACGGGAAAATAAGGAACCAAACCGAGAGTTAAATGAGTCACGTGAGGTGCGCAGGTGAATCAAGTTTGAAAATTGAATTTAATGGCTGAAACCCAACAACAGGTTTCATCTTACAAAAAATATTCATAAAAGGTGGTTTCAACTAAGTTTTTTCAATAAAGTAATTTCTCACACAAATATACATTTAAAAGGTGGTTTATAACAAAATTTTAAAAAAAAAAGAGATTTTGCAACTTATTTTTTCAATACCATTTTCCCTGCTGTGACAATTTTAGTTATTGCAACACTTTGTTTTTTGGGATGTTTAAATTTAGATACAATATTATATACTTTATGTAAATTATATTTTTATATCTTTCTCCTCATCACATGATGACATGATCTTCATTTTATCTCTCTTTATCTCTATCATCAATCAACACCATATAGTCCATACTTTATGCGCCTCTTCCCATATTGCTACTGTTTGGGCCCATTTCATGGGCCAGCCCATTTCCGATAAAATTACTAGAATACCCCTACTTCTAGGGCAATCAATCCTCCACCACCTATAGTTGACCTAAATACCCTAACTTATTGGAATTCACAACCACTATAAATAGGGCTTGTCCCATAAGTCAAAAGGTATTCAATTCTCACCTAAAAAGCTAGAGCATCTCTCTCTACAATTATTGATTTCTCTCTCTACCTCAATTACTGACTTGAGCGTCGGAGGGGCATTCCCGGAAAAACCCCCGGGGTAGTTTTTCAGTGTGCTTTGCAGGTTTACCGGTGTCAAGACCCATCGGAGCTCTTGTACCCTCTCAGCATTCAGTTGGCATCCCTTTCATCATTACTTAAAGTTTCTTGACGGAACAGTTTGGCGCCGTCTGTGGGGATACAACAATCTCAAGCCACAATCGAGAGCTGAAATGGCACCGATCCGCCGAAATCGTAAAGCTCCTCAGCCATAACCTAATCCACCTTCTCATAGCACACCTACCGTTGAGACACTCGACCCTCATGAGGATGAGAGCCCTACACCTCCGTTAGAGCATGGGCCTCAGCCTCAACTAGCTGGACCCCCTCATCCACAACCTCCTCTATCTGCTGAACTCCAGAGGATAGCGGACCAGCTAAACCAAAACATTGAACGGAACCTAAGGGCCACGTTAGCCACTCTTCAAATTAGGGGACAACTCCAACCCCAGCCTCAGCCTGAGATGAAGGCGAGGGACGGAGCCTCTTGGATGCAAAGATCAAATGTCGCTGGACCCCTCAGCCCTCGGCACGGAGGCATGAGCAACCGAGAGAGCAAAGACCCCCTCGCCGGCTCGTAGACCCCATAGGTCAGAATAGAGACCGCCTCGGGCAGAACGTGGGTAGAGGGACGCCCGTCAGACAATCGACTCCGTAAGGGGCAGATGGATGCCCGGGAAATCCTAAATAAGAAGGAAGCTTCAAGGGCGGCCCCATCAAGACGCGAGCGTGAGCCTGGTCAGCCCCACTCTCCTCGCCGAGAGCGAGAGAGATCTCCTCCTCACTCGCCCAGGCGCCGGGAGGATGAATGGGACTCGGCCTCATCTCAACCACGCAAACGTGGGGACCCCATGGTCAATATAGGTGTCCTGAACATCATGACCCCCTTCATCAAGGAAGTCATGGGCACCCCTAACCCAGGCAAAGTAAAAGGGCCTCTCATCGAGCAATATGCAGGTTCGACGGACCCAGCTGACCACATGACCTCATACAAAGCGCAAATGAGTGTGCAAATGGATTGTGAGGCGGCATGGTGTCGCTACTTCCCAACCACACTCAAAGGGTTGGCGCTTAGCTGGTTCTCAGAGTTATCTCCCGGAATTATCACTAACTTCTCAGTGTTAGAGGCACTTTTCCTTCAACACTTCATTGCGGGAAGGAGACACAAGAAGACTATCATCCATTTGATGTCGGTCAGGCAAGAGAAGAATGAGATTCTAAGCGACTATATCAAGAGGTTCAATTAAGAGTCACTAAGGGTGTCGGACCTCCAAGATGGGGTAGCATTCACTTGCGCTTATGTCCTCTTGCTCGGGCAAGTTCCGTTGGTCCTTGGCGGAAAACGGTTACTACGTTCACGGAAGCCATGACCCGGACACAAAAGTTTATACAGGCCTCAGACATTTGCAACCCGAGCAACGACAACTCGAGGAAGAGAAAGGATGACAAGGGTCTTGCAGATCACCGCAACGGCCGTGATCAGACCAAGGCTCCTCGATCCAGCCCTCAGCCTAACCAACCTTCCACTATTAGGGAGGATTCTCAATTTAACAGGAACCAAAGGGAGATTTACTTAGATCTCAAAGTGAAGTCAATGTTACCTAGGCCACCCCCTATCAAGACGTCCAACACTCGACGGGACAAGCGATTATGGTGTGAGTACCACAAGGAGTGTTGTCACACCACCCGTGATTGCAGAGAATTGAAGAAGGCCTTGGATAATCTAGCCGACCACGGGAATCTCAACAGGTACCTCAAAAATCGTAATGACAAAGACAAGAGGAAAGAAGATCGGGCTAACAGTGATGACACTGAAGGGTACGACGGTGTTATATCGGGTGGATTTACTTCCGGAGGCCTAACCGGCCGTTCCCGCAAATCCCACCTCCAAGAGCTGAAGCATCCAGTGTTAAAGGTTGAAGGTACCCAGGCAAGCGGCCCCGTAATGACCTTCGGAGAAGCAACTCGGCGCATTCAAACACCCCATGATGACCCCTTGGTGATTGAGATGAAGATCGCCAACTCGAGAGTTAAGAGGATCCTAATTGATAGCGGATCCTCCGCAGACATCATTACCTTGGATTGCCTCAAAAAACTCAAGTATCAAGAGAAGGATACAACTCCCATCCATCAGCCACTGATAGGCTTCGGGGGCAGCTCAGTTCATCCCATCGGCACTCTCAAGCTCCTAGTGCGACTCGGCGAAAAAGGCAAAGGAAGAAGCCTACAAGTTGACTTCTTGGTAGTAGACATCCCATTGCCATACAACGCAATCATGGGTCGTCCTACACCGAATAAGGTCAAAGCTGCGATCTCGGTGTATCAACTCTTGATGCAATATGAGACGGATGAGAGGGAAGTCGGCAAAATCCATGGGGATCAGCAATCAGCAAGAGAATGCTATGTCAATAGCTTGAAAAATGGCACCACCTCATCCAAAGGAGTAACACCACCTGGGAAGGACCCTACAAGGTCACTCAAGTGATCAAACCAGGGACTTATAAGCTCGAATCACCTGAAGGAGTCCCACATGCTCGACCATAGCATGTGGATAATCCAAAGAAATATTTTGTTTAAGTATTGTTATTTAGGGGCATCAATGTACATGGGCCAGGCTTTTAGCCTCGGCGCAATTTTTGTAAAAGGCATCAATAGTAATGAATGAAAAGAGGCCAAGCATATGCTTCGACGTACTTCCTAAGTCTGACAAAAATACATGTTGCGCCTCGTCATCCAAAATAGTGTGAGCCAGACAATCCCTCGGCCAAACAAAGAAATATGAAACAAAAAGCGGAAATTGAAAAATCACAATACTCAACAAAACAAGATCAATGAAAGAAGCATTCTCATGGCACCCGCTCGGATAGCATGGGGCTCATTATTCCTCATCCGAGCAGCGCCCTACTCCTTCGGTCACCATGGAGCTCCTTGCCCCTCACCCGAGCCACTTCACACTTAGTCAAATACGACTAAGTGCTCATGGTACTCGTTAACTGGTACCTACTCGGCACCTAAGTAGCGTCCTGAGATCTCATCGGGAAACATGGAGCTCATTAACTCCCCCGAATCAAGAAACTTATTCATTGGCACCTCCTCAGTCATAAAAGGTGTGTCCCACTAACTTAGCCAAAATAAGGCTAAGGACCTCCCTCGACCACTTAACGTGCCGAGGAGCGTCCCCATGACCTCTCTCGGAACCTCGAGGAGCGTCGCATGACCTCCCTCAGCATTTTGAGGAACGTCACTCAAATACTTAGCCAAAATAAGGCTAAGGACCTCCCTCGACCACTTAACGTGCCGAGGAGCGTACCATGACCTCCCTCGGAATCTCGAGGAGCGTCGTGTGATCTCCCTCAGCATTTTAAGGAGCGTCACTCGAATACTTAGCCAAAATAAGGCTAAGGACCTCCCTCGGCCACTTAACGTGCCGAGGAGGGTCTCAAGACCTCCCTCGGAATCATGCGGAGCGTCGCATGACCTCCCTCAACATTTTGAGGAGCGTCACTTTAATACTTAGCTAAAATAAGGCTTCCCTCGACCACTTAACGAGCCGAGGAGTGTACCATGACCTTTCTCTGAATCTCGAGGAGCGTCGCGTGACCTCCCTCAGCATTTTGAGGAACGTCACTCAAATACTTAGCCAAAATAAGGCTAAGGACCTCCCTCGGCCACTTAACGTGCCGAGGAGCGTCCCATGACCTCTCTCGGAACCTCGAGGAGCGTCGCATGACCTCCCTCAGCATTTTGAGGAACGTCACTCAAATACTTAGCCAAAATAAGGCTAAGGACCTCCCTCGGCCACTTAACGTGCCGAGGAGCGTACCATGACCTCCCTCGGAATCTCGAGGAGCGTCGCGTGATCTCCCTCAGCATTTTAAGGAGCGTCACTCGAATACTTAGCCAAAATAAGGCTAAGGATCTCCCTCGGCCACTTAACGTGCCGAGGAGCGTACCATGACCTCCCTTGGAATCTTGAGGAGCGTCGCGTGACCTCCCTCAGCATTTTGAGGAGCGTCACTCGAATACTTAGCCAAAATAAGGCTAAGGACCTCCCTCGGCCACTTAACGTACCGAGGAGCGTCTCATGACCTTTCTCTGAATCTCGAGGAGCGTCGCGTGACCTCCCTCAGCATTTTGAGGAACGTCACTCAAATACTTAGCCAAAATAAGGCTAAGGACCTCCCTAGACTACTTGAGGCTCATAAGCCCCCAACGTGCAGAGGAGCGTCCCATGACCTTCCTCGGTATCTCGAGGAGCGTCATATGACCTCCCTCGGATTTTGAGGAGCCGTCACTCAAATACTTACCCAAAATAAGTCTAAGGGCCTCCCTCGACCTCTTGAGGCTCATAAGCCCCCAACGCGTCGAGGAGCGTCCCATGACCTCCTCTCGTATCTCGAGGAGCCTCACATGACCTCTCTCAACATTTTGTGGAGCGTCACTCAAATACTTAGCCAAAATAAGGCTAAGGACCTCCCTCGGCCACTTGAGGCTCATAAGCCCCCAACGCGCCGAGGAGCGTCCCATGACCTCCCTCAGTATCTCGAGGAGCGTCACATGACCTCCCTCAGCATTTTGAGGAGTGTCACCCAAATACTTAGCCAAATTCAAGCTATGGTCATCGTTGGCACCAACTCGGTCAGCATGGGGCTCATTATTGTAATATCCCGTATCTAAGTAATACTAATTGTCCGATTAATTATAAATTAAATCCTTCTAAACTAACAAAAACAAGAAAGGTAATAAAAGATGTAAATATATATATATATATATATTATGATAATATCAAGATTTACATGAATGCCCCTATGTCTTATAGCTGTAGCCATCTTCTTCCTTCCTCCAATTTTCTTCTCCAGCACATTATTGTGAAATGTTCACACATGAAATCAAACACTTCACCTCTATATTCCAACACCCATGTCAGTAGCTATTCTCAAATAGTCAATAAAGCTTACTACAATATCTCACAAAAATCTGGAAGAAGCCCCAATTTTTGAATTCTCAATCTTCCTCCATTAATGTATCTTGACCCAAGTTCATATTTTTTTCAAATGATAAACTGATCAATAGTAGGAGCATAGCTTCCAATAATTTCTATAAATACCGGTTGATAATTCCATCTAGCCTCAAGCAAAAATCAGAACAAGTTACAAACAAATTTCCTCTCTCCTCCATTTTTACCTTCTTTTTTTTTCTGTTTTGGGCAAGCTACCCAGCACCACCACGACGCCACCGCGCCAACCGCCATCAGGGCGCAGCCCCTGCTCCCCTTCCTTTCTCCTCTCGCTGCTCCTCTCTTCCCCTCCCCTGCTCTGCGTTTTGCTGCTGGTCCTGCTCTGTTCGACCGCAACAACAGCAACCACGTCACTGCTGTCGCGCCGCGCCGCTGCCTACCGAAGCTCCGTCGTGGCTGCCTCTTGCCCGAGCCCAGCCGCACCCTCCTCTGTCCTGCGAGCTCTATCTAAGCAGGAGGTATTATTGATACCTCTCTTTCCTTCTTTCATTCAGTTTGTGATGTTTAACACAAAATGTAAATCTTGGGCCCCTAAGTATTGGACTAATATTATGAGTATAATTGTTGACTTATAATTAACCTCTAATCCACACAATTAAATAGAGATGCTTAACTTAATCTATGTGTTGGTATAATGTCTTTTAATACACTAATATATATTTATTAACCCATTTATATATAATTCTTTTTTTTTTTTGGTTAAACAAAGATATATAATTCATATATACTCGTTTATTTAGTGCATTTTATATAATGTTTAAATGATGGTATTAATTAATACATTAAGAACTAATTTCATACTTGTTCATAACTTTAGTATACTGAATAAAAAGCTATATCAACTATCAAGAATGTTAATCATTTTGGACCTCTAACTCATCCTAACCAATGAATGACTAATTGGTGTTAACTATGGACTCTCATACTAATTCATGCTAACTTCTCACTTCTAACTTCTAATTACTAACTATTTAACATAATGTTGTTACTTGTACTGTATTATAATATTATGAGCTCTATTTGTAAAATGGTTATGTTATAGAATGAAAATGGTTAAGTTGTGCCATTTCACTTTTATTAATTTAATTTGTAAATCACCTAGTTATAACTCATAAGTGATAACCTTAATCAAATGGTAATTTATGAATTGATAATTATAATCTCTAATAACATGTAATTAAATTATATTTATCATTAACATTCTTGTTATGACCAATATTTGACTCATGAACGGTATGACTATTTCCGAGGACAATGACATTATGGACAATGACTTAGACATTCTATAACTTTAATTTGTACTAACATAATAACTTACTAACATTTTCATAATTGTTATCAATAAGGTCACTTGTTTTCGACTTATAATTAATAACTAATGATAATAACTAAACGTCTACTTAAGTACTAAAGAAAATAAGTATTTATACCTTCCCTATTTTAAATTCTTGATTAGATTAAAAGAAGGGATATTACAAGCCTCCCCCGACTTTCAAGGTTAATAAGCAGGAATCGAGGTAACGTCTACTGCTAACACCCGCATTCTCTTTCTAAATATATGCTTTATTTTGATCTTTAAATAATGTTTATGTTAAATGTATGATTTTATGGATTGCGGGATATGAAATACTTTTATAATATGATGTTTCATGATGTTATTCATGTAATACCGATGTTACATAATTTATGATGATTTCTTCAAGATTAAAGACTATGATTTCCATGATGAATGTGAAGTATAATGTACAAATAAAAAGAAATGGAACATGATAAACAAAAGTGAAAGATGGTTTTTGGCAGTACGATGTTATGTTGGTCGTGCACGTACCGTTCTGTTCTATGGCGGAAACACCACCTTCTGGTTAGGGGCAATTGTCCCTGGTGGCACCGCACTATGCATGGCTTTATGCCACCTTCTGGTTAAGGACAATGTCCCTGGTGGCTATTGCCTTATGATTATGATGATGATGATGATGCTTGTGGGAGACGTTCCTTATGTTATACTCGCCAAGTTACCAATAAGATAAGTATGTTGATGAACATGATAAAAGGATAATAATGAATTCATGGTTACATAAAATGTTTATAAAATATTTTTATCTTATTCTCTTCCCCCTGTTTGCAACTAAAATGAATTGAAACGAATTTACGATGTTAGAGTAGTATGTTACTGAGCCTCGGCTCATGACGTTTTGTTTTTCTGTTTTAGGTAATGACGGGCATGACGGAATAGCGTAGCTGTGAGGAATAATTACTACTTAAATTATGCAGACTTTTATTATTATGTATTCTAAGCTTAAGAACATTAGTTTATGAACCTTGATTATGCTTCACCTAGTTATTTATGCATTTCAAAGTTAGTCATGAAGTTTATATTTATAATGTTATGTTCTTTAACGAACTTATGTTGCCTTGTGTTTTCCAAATGGAAAGTAGGGCAGTAACGCACCGACTAAGTTAGGTCTTCCGCTGCTAATCAAGAGTTAATTAATGAATTAATAATGCTTAGAAGTCGGGGCGTTACAATTAGCCCCTATGAAGGATGACCTTGGACCTCCTTCGGAGAACAAGGAGCGTCCTAGACTTAGAAAAATAAACTAATACCACTACTCCATGCCTTTTCGGACGCAGGGGCTCATTGGCCCCTCCAAAGGACGACCTTGGGCCTCCCTCGGACGATGAGGAGCGTCCTATACTAAGAAAAATGAGCTAAGTATCACTACTTCACATACCGCCTCAGCCATTGTGTCAAAGGCCAACAAGAACGAAGCGAGCCCCTCAGCCTCTGCCCAGCTCGGCTGATGCATGCCTCGCCCAACGCGTGCCTCGGCCCCGCGTCACACGCAAGCCTAAGCGCTTATCGAAGACAGGTCCGCATACCGCCTTAGCCATGTACCGCATTGGTCATGTACCACCTCAGCCATGAGCGAGGGGCCTCGATCTCAGTCTGCGCCGCACGCCAGACCAAGCGCTGGGCGCTTAAGGACGCGTCAGGAGCTGGGTGAGCCATGCACTGCGCGCATGAGGGCCTCTGCACGCAGGAGGGCCTCAGCACGCGGGAGGACCTCATCACACGGGAGGGCCTCATCACACGGGGGGGAGGCTTCAGCACGCGGGATGGCCTCAGCACGCGGGAGTGCCTCAGCACGCGGGGGGGAGGCCTCAGCACGCGGGAGTGCCTCAACACGCGGGGGAGAAGCCTCAGCACACGGGGGGGAGGCCTCAGCGCGCAGGAGTGCCTCAGCACGCGGGAGCTCCCCAGCCTCGGCCCAGCTCTCGCATCCTTATGGCCTTGTGAACTCACTTCAACAACATGCGAGCCCCATCTAGCCAAACGAAAACGCAATTCGCTCAATTCCGCCAATTAACTGCCCCTGAAAATAGGATTTTCGCTCCGATTAATTGGCGTGGGGCTAATTGTTTGGGCCCATTTCATGGACCAACCCATTTCTGGTAAAATTACTAGAATACCCCTACTTCTAGGGTCATCAATCCTCCACCACCTGGAGTTGACCTAAATACCCTAATTTATTGGAATTCACAACCACTATAAATAGGGCTTGTCCCATAAGTCAAAAGGTATTCAATTCTCACCTAAAAAGCTAGAGCATCTCTCTCTATAATTATTGCTTTCTCTCTCTACCTCAATTACTGACTTGAGCGTCGGAGGGGCGTTCCCGGAAAAACTCCCGGGGTAGTTTTTCAGTGTGCTTTGCAGGTTTACCGGTGTCAAGACCCATCGAAGCTCTTGTACATGTACCCTCTCAGCATTCAGTTGGCATCCCCTTCATCATTACTTAAAGTTTCTTGACATAAACAGCTACTAAAATTGGATTTTTTGTCCATAACTGCCTTTATTTGAGACTTTTTTGTGAAAAACTGCCTTATGATTTTTTTTTTTTGCACAAAACTGCCACTAAAGTAAAGTGACTTCCGGTTGTTGACTGCTGCCAAATTTTTTTTCAGGCGTTGACTTGTGATTTCCGGTAACTTAAAATCACGTGCTTGGCACGTGTTTCTTTTTTTTTTTACGTTTTTCACTCTCTTTGTCTCTTCTCTCTCCTCCAATCCTCCTCACCCCTTCACTCTCTAATCTCTATCCTCACCTTGTCTCTCTAACTCCGCACAAGACCACCACCACCACCACATTGGAGCACCCCCCACCGGAGACCCACCAACCGAGCCCGACCGGCCACCGGTCCTCTTCTTCGCCGAGTGCTCCTAAAGAAACATCAAGGTCTTCGACAGTTTCTTCCTACCTTGGTCAGCACTTCCATGCTCCAAAATTGGTAACTTGTGATGGTCAATAGAGGGAACCAAACCCATATATTTATACTGTATAAGCCAAGAGAAGCGAACCCAAAAAATTTAACTAAAATTGAAGCAAACACTTCTTCTTCGCTGCAATTCTCTCTCCTTCTCTTCATCTCCAAAAATGGTTTTTTACTGTTCGTCGAAACCGCCCAATTATTTCGGTTCCACCATGTTTCCATGCTAAAAAGGAAAAGTCCGGTGATGGGTCCTGAATTAAGGATGGAAATTATGGAGGAGGGTGGGCATGAGAAAAGAGAGGATGCGTGAGATTGATGTTAGTTCTACAACAAAGCTACGACCATACACTCGCCATTTGTGTCTGCTGCTAGTGCTACCACCTACAATTTTGTAGTGTCTTAAGATCAGATTGAAAAATTAAAAAAATGACAATCAGAGACATAAAAGGAACTCGAATATTAACCAGAAATGTCAACTAAAAAATCCATATTCAAGCTCGTTGATATATTGAAACAATCGCCTTTGCCATTAAAACGTGAGATGAGAAAAAATAGGGGATGAGGGTGGGTTGTTGGTTGCTGCAGCGTCAATGGGGCCAAAGAGAGAGAGATTTAGGGATTCAATTCGAAAAATTGGAGGAGAGAGTGAGAGAAGAGAGAGAGTGAAGAACTTGAGTATGGGGCTCCAAAAAACGTAAAAAAAAAGAAACACGTGCCAAGCACGTGATTTTAAGTTGCTGGAAATCACAAGTCAACGCCTGATTTTTTTTTTTGGCAGCAGTCAACAACCGGAAGTCACTTTAGTGGCGGTTTTGTGCAAAAAAAATTTCGTAAGCGAGCTTTTCCACAAAAAGTCCAAATAAAGGCGATTATGACAAAAAATCCACTAAAATTTAAAGTTTATGGGTTGAAAAGTTTCGTATTTTGACCATGATCCGATTTGGAAACCCACATCACATGATCCGTATTCGACCCGACCAAACTCAAAACTCGCCCAACCCGTTTGACAGGGCTATTAACTATAATTTATTGTCATGTTACCTCGTGAAAAAACCATAATATAAATAGGAAAAATAGTAACGAGACTTGGCGGGAAAGAACATCACGTTAAGACCAGTACAGGGTGCATGCATATAAGTAGGATGCCGCTTCTTAAGAAGGAGAGATATTCCTATTCAACAAAAAGAAGCAGAGAGATTCACTACATTTCAGACTTGAAACTTAGAGCAAGAAACATAACAGCAAACTATTTTGTAAGAACTCAACGATCGCAATAATGGAGTCGAATTCTATATGCAGGTGAAATTTCTCCCTTTTCTTTCCTTCCTTTTTCTTTTAAATTTCACTTCGAAATATTGTGTGTATTTATTTTGTTCCTTGAATTCTACTCCATTGTTTTATTTGTTAATCGTTTCTTTTTAAAAAAAAAATTTGCATTTCCATTTGATTTACTTACTTCTATTTAATTTACGTTTTATATATGAGGGTAGTAAGGAGAAAAATATTGTCAAAACTCCGCAAGAACTTGACGCTGATGATACTGAAGAAGTTAAAGATCCCAGTCCCAGGTAATTTGATTAAACATTAACATAAGTATGCTTTATTTAGATTCTTTATATTGTAATTTCTTTAAACATTGTGTGCATTTTGTTCCTTGAATTCTACTCTATTGTTTAATTTGTTAATCGTTTCTTTTTCATATTTGCATTTCCATTTGATTTACTTAGTACTTATGTTTGATTTACGTGTTATGAGGGTAGTAAGGAGAAGTATGACAAATATATGCAAGAACTTGTAGCTAATGATACTGAAGAAGTTAAAGGTCCCAGACCCAGGTAATATGATTATTGATTAAACATTAACTTCATCTAATTAATTCTGCTTGATCTTACATAATTATGCTTTATTTAGATTCCTTATAATCTGGATTTTTTTAAAATTTATTACTTGTATTGTCCAAAATCAATTTGTCATATAGTATAATTTGATCGAATTAGCTATGCGACAACTAAATATGAGCCGAGGTAGTATGTGTTAAATATGAACTTATCTCTTGTTTTGGCGATACCCTGAAAAAGATTTAATAATGGGCATATTGCTAAAATGTTTTGGGACTAAAGATCCTTAGAATTTTCTGTTTGGACTTTACTATTTCTCCTTAATAGCTTTGGTTAGTTCATAGCGAATATGAACAATTTGATAATTCAGTACCCTACATTTTCTGTTGCATATATATGCCACGGAAAATTGATATGAACAAATATTGATCAAATGCCATGTAGTTTTGTATACAGTTTGGGACTAAGGTACTCCACTTCTTAACAATTTTGTGCTAGGGTGATTGACTTTCTATCGCCGGAAATTCATCATCATTTGTTCGAAAAACCAATTAAGGACTCCTTGAATAACTTGAAGAGAATAGAGAAAGTGGATTATGCTGTGCTATGTCTACGATGTGCAGAAGAAGCTATATCTTACTTGAATGCTTCCTGCAAAAATGCTGAGGTTAATCTAGCTTTATTTCTTCTTTTTCTCTGTTTTTTCCCTTGATTCCTGCAATGTTAGCTAATCGATCTAACATGTTATTCTTCAATTTTTCTCAGGGTGGTACTGAGTATGAGCGTGTGGGG
Source organism: Beta corolliflora (assembly GCA_947648045.1). Classification (NCBI taxonomy): domain Eukaryota; kingdom Viridiplantae; phylum Streptophyta; class Magnoliopsida; order Caryophyllales; family Amaranthaceae; genus Beta; species Beta corolliflora. The sequence goes on along the minus strand of CANSZD010000409.1, from coordinate 63,562 downwards.
ACACTGCCAGTGGCTAGTTTACCATTTTTTACTACAAATGGCGAAAAATTATACCATGCCAACTTTAACGCTAAGTTGAAAAATGATCCGGAAGCTAAGCCTGAACTGTTTTTTGCTGAATTGGTGAGGACGGAGCAAGGCGATCCTCATGTTAAGCTTTGTGTTAGCTTGGGACCTAGTGACTCAGAATCAGGTACTTCGTGATTCTCTTGTTTGATGGTCACCTAATTCACCCATATATATCGGTTAGGAGTTACCCTTCAGATTTCCTTGTATGCTTAGTTCAAGTTGTTTCATGTTACAACTTAAAAAATTGTATCAATGTTGTTTATTGTAATGATTTGCATCTCATGAAAACAAAGGACATAAATAAACATGTATGTTATGAAAACCTTCGATTGAGCTAATATGACTCGGGTTAAGCTCTGTATCGTTTGAACGTATAATTAAAATTGATTTCCATTAACATCCCAGTACTGTTCTAAGGTCAATAACAATTGTAAAACAGCTTTTTTTTTTGTACGTAGCAGAGTCATTCGAAATTCAAATAGCTTCAACTACATAAATGTTTCTTTTTTTTTTTTGGGGCCAAGGGTTCTACAATTGACCTTCATCATATTGCTTTGCAGCTGCCACTGGACTCAATGGTTGCGGCGTCTGCACAAAGATTCATCATCCTACGAGTGGGGGATTTGTGGTTTCTGGCTGCAGCTCGACCTTTCCCCGTCCTTTGAGGTTGAATAAGAATCCCTCACCCACACACACAAAGAAAGACAGTAGTAGTTTGTGAATATAAGAGTCCTTACTAGTATCTGTGTATATAACCAAATGTGAACCTTAGTTTAGACTACAGGGTTGGATGGTTTTCAGGTTTTGAATGTGGAGCATGATTTGTGAATATTTGAGTCCTTACTAGTAGTTGTATCTGTGTGTAGAACCTAAATGTGAACATATAGTTTAGACTACAGTGTTGAATGGTTTTCAGGATTTGTATGTGGAGCATGATTACACTTTGCAATACATATTAGCTTAATAGCTTTCAGTTTGTAAATGTACCAAAGAAAGATGCTATCAGTTACTTATTGTTTGTTTCTTTGGTTGAGGTTTATGGCACGCAGAAGGGGTGTTAGAGTTTATACACGAGTAGAGTGAGCAATTGCTCAGTTCCCCAAAATTTTCTTTTACCGTTTAGGTTCTATGAGTATAGATAAAAAAAAATACATTTGTTATACAAATTTTTTGCCCCTAATCTATATAATGTACTTATTTTCTTTTAAATATCACATAGCTTATTTTAGTTTTATCTTTTATGTCTTGACTATTTTGTTATACTTAAGGTGTCTCCTTATTTAAAATGCAAATAATATTGAAGTATTTAAGAAAGTTAAAACTTCCTCCGTACTTATTTTCTTTTCTTTTAAATATCACATAGGTTATTTTAGTTTTATCTTTTATGTCTTAACTATTTTATTATACTTAAGGTGTCTCCTTACTTAAAATGCAAATAATATTAAGTATTTAAGAAAGTTAATACTCCCTCCATCCCAAACAAATGTTTGAAATTTTGGACTATTCAAAAAGTTGACGGACTATGATAAAAAATTTATATTAGTTACTAGAAATATGGAATTGTGGATCCGCTTTATCATATATAAGGCCCATATTTAATCTTGGCGTAGACCCTCGAAATTGTCCTAAATGGCTATGATAGCTGACGTTCGGATTATCAACCATTTGTAAAGTTGCTCGTGTACGGTGTAAAGACCAAAGAGATGATGGATAATCAACAATATGTAGGCCGGTATCAAAGGTGGCTTTCCAACCTCCTCTCATCTTTGCAGGAGTAAATCATAGATATTGGTTACTTGGTAGGAGAGCAACAAATGACCTGAGCAACATCAACACCAACTTACTTTTATGCAATTCCGCTTATAGTAGAGCATTATACTCTATTTATTCCCGTTGTCTCTAAATGTATGCTCCATTGCATTTTCTCTGTTATTGAGTCAGAATTTGTTATATTTATGCAAAGAGCCCCGATCAACTAAGCTCCATCCAAATGAGTTTTGTGAAACTTAGTTATGTTTCGCTCCAATAGTATGACGGGGCTAGAAAACGTTCAAAAATGGTCCAAAAAATAGCTCAAATTGAAAATTATAATACACGCCTTTTGGCTCTATCGAGGGCTGATCACGGAATTATGTTGGATCTTTCCAGGGCAGTTGGAGGATGCTTAAAGGCGCTCCATACCTTAAAGCGGAATGTCGGTGGCCTTTAGAGCCATTTGGGGTTAATACGGTTGTTGCATTGGAAATGTAAAAAGCGGCCTTAGGAAGCATTCAAAGGCAATCCGGGGTCTTGATTACACGAGATCCATCCCAAGACATCTCGAGCAACTTAAAGGTCGCGGGTAAAAAAGTATGATAGGGCTTAGAGAAGTTTGAAAAACGGCCCCATAGATCATCATATACAATCAAAGTATGAAGCTGCGAATAGTAGAAAAGTCGAAAGTGTTGCAATTAAAAAGATCGGAGGAAGTATAAAATCAAAAGCTATTATACAAATGTTATTGGATTCGTTTCAATTAATTGTTTCATAATATCAACTTTTTAAAGTTTTTACTATCATATATAACTAGATATATCACTGATGGTCAAAGTTGTGCGTTGGTAAGCGTGAACATCAAACAGTTGCACTTATTTAAAAAACAAATGAAGTATCTCATGTAACATTTTTATAGACCCTGTCACTGCATTCTAGGACAGAACCATAATTTTCATAAAATAGCCCAGCCCGACACAAATAAGCATTCAACCCCAATATCCACATCCGACTAGCATATCTCACTACTCAAAGTCATATTATGAGATGAAATTGCAACTTGCATTCCATGAGAGAACGAAAACTGCCATTTCATGCATACCTGAATAGCACTGAGAACATTCCAGGATGAATCTAACCAAAAACAATACAACAAAAAACGAGAGAGCGATAAAATCATTATTCACAAATCACAATATAAATTAACCTAATCATGTAAAATCGAAACTAACCCGCTAACACGTAAAATAAGTTTATTCGATCAGTGGACATCTTTCTCAGATACGAATCAATAATCATCAATTATATTGTTGCTAATGTAGGCAAGAGACTGTTTAATTAGAAGAAGAAAAAAAACAAATCCTAAATTTAAGTAAAAAATAAAAAGTAAAAAAATCAAATCCTAAATTTAAGTTCATATTTAGTGAGACAAAAAAATAAAATCCCTTCACTTCCGCCTTTTTTTTTTTAGCGGGATGATTATTCTAATTTGTACAATTCCAACTCTACCCTCCAAAACTTGCGGAAAATATGATATGACCTGCTAGGTTGGGTCAGTTACTATTGGGTTGGATTCAATTTGGCCTGTTTAGGTCAGGTCTGGATCATTTAATTTTGATTGTGAACGAGTTAGGAGTTAGGATGGGTTGGTTTGGTTTTGGGTCATATCATATCACGTGACAAGCTATCTTGGGTCGGTACATTTACGGTTTTAGTAGGCATTTTTGTGCATATTGTGCTCTCCCTAATAGCACTTCCTATGTTTCACAATAGTTGACTTTCATCAGCAACAGCATCCTCGACCATCAATATATCTCAATTATAAATTAGTAAAAATTATTAATGTTGATATTTGGAAAGTACGTATTGAGAATAATTCAACATCTTAGTTAATAACATTTTTATCTTCTACCTCCTCTGTTCTTTTTTTAATGCAACATTTTCCTTATCTGGAAGTTTCACATTAATTGCAACGTTTTCTTATTTAATAATATTTTCTCTCAATCTCTCTTCTATCATGTGGGTCTTACTATTTATCTCTATCAATCTCTCTCCTCATTACATGTCTTTTCTAAAAAATGTGCCAAAGGGTGATATCGTAATAATAATGAAAAGGAGGAAGTACATCACAAAAATAGCTAGTCAATGTTAACAAATAGATAGTATAGAAGTCAAACAGATACAAGTATTAAGAAAATGAGGAAGTATGAGCATGTCAATATGCAACATTTAGAGGCTACTTTTACGTGATTTGGATGAAAAATAACACTTGCTGCCTAATGGTTGGAGTCATCCAAAGACTCCAAATCTCCAATAAGGGCACTTTTGGTCATTTCTTGCACTGATGAGTTAGAGTGACACCAAATTATATTTAAATTGGTAACAATGTTATGACTCTAAGTCAATGTTATTTTGATGATGATAAACACTTTGTGCTATAACATGTATGTATGTAACAGTGATCTAAGAAAGCTATCAAGATTGGAAGTTCATGAAAGATTGAAGACTTTGAAGAAATGGAAGTTTAGACATTGTTATATGCTTAGTGATAATTACGCAAATGTAAAGTATTAGAACTGTGTGATAAACTTTGTGCTAGAAATAGAAATGTGAAATTAGAATGGTTATTATTTTCTTAGAGTTAAGAAAATAGATAATCATATTAATTTCATATATCTATATAAAAAGGGAAGTTTAGTTTTAAAATAAAAAGATTTTATAAAAACCAATTTGAAAAAGAATTTTGTAAAAACCGATTTAAAAAAGGATTTTGTAAAAACCGATTTAAAGAAAAATATTTTATAAAAGAATTTCGAAAACAAAAGGATTTTTAATAAAGAAAATAAAGATAAAGAAAAAAAAAGGGAAACTGATTTTTGATATAACGTTTTTTAGATAAAAGGTGATTACTAGTTGACTTTGGAGAATTCTTATCTTATAAGGATTGAAAAGAAAAATCAGCTTTTATAAAAGATAAAATTTGTTTTTAAAAAGGAAAAGTTTTATCCCTTAATTTAAGGAGTAAAAGATACATATCTTTGAGAAGGATTTTTGATCAGTCCATAAGCTATAAAAGGGATTATAACTCAGTTTCATAACTCACGTTTTCAGAGAAAAATATCGGAGATTTCGAGAGCTGAAAACTGTTTCCTAAGGCACAGAGTATAGCACAGAGTTCTAGTCAGGTCAGGAAACTAAACAACGTTTGTAATTGTCCTCTAATTTGCTTGAATAAGAAGCACGCTTTTAAGGATCTTTTCTTTCTGTAATTTCATTATTATAGAGAGTGGCAACACTTAGAGTTAAGTGTTGGGGAGCACTACTAGAGTTAGTAGTGGGGGAATCTTATTGTATCAAGAGGTTGATATTTTAGGATTCAATTAATAAAAGAGTTTATTTGTGTGGACGTAGATCTCAGAGGTGAGATTGAACCACGTTATTTCTGGTGTTTCATAATTGATTTCATATTGAGTTACGTTTTAGTTTTCGCAAAAATACAAATCAGAGAATTACGTGCAAATAGCACAATGCCAAAACAGAGTTTTTGCGAAAAGCGATTAAATTTAGTCACTCAATTCGACCCCCCCTTCTTGAGTGTCACCTTGTACTCCAACAAACAAGATCAATACCAAGTTATAATATTCAAATTGGTAACAAGATTGATACCAAATTTGAGTCAATGATGCCAAATTATACAATCCCAATTAGTAGAGCATCATATCCTAGTATTTAGATTACTTGAATCCTTTTAGCATCTCGCAATGCCTTTCTCAACTGCAAGTCTTGCGATAACAAAAATCTAAGAGATAATAAACCAAAACATCCAACTAAGTTTATACTTGTTTTATAAGATATACCCTATCCGTCCCATAATATAGTATAGAACAATCTAAGCTTAAGAATGTAGAGAGATTTCCATTTAGAGAGAGAAAGACACAAAATGTTTATTACAGAAAATGAAAGCTTAAACTACTAGCAACTAACTTCCTTCTATTTATACAGTAAGGCTAACAAACTAACAACCTTATGCTTGACTCGGCTAACATATAAGTTACAATATAACTTATACACCCCCCTTCAAGTGGGCTTGAGTAACAAGACCAAGCTTGGAACATATATAGTGATGTTGTGAAGAAGGAAGAGCCTTAGTGAGAACATCTGCAAGCTGCTGATTACTAGATACATGAGCAGTAGTAAAAGAATCCTTCAGCAACTTGTTCTATGACATAATGCATATCAAGTTTTAAGTGCTTTGACTTTTCATGAAACATAGGGTTATGAGCCAAATGTTACTGCGAGAAGTATTATCACAAGATAAATTAATTGGAAGTTGTACTTTAACTTGTAATCTTCTAGTAAGCCATGAATCCAAACAAGCTCACTTGCTTTGCATTAGACATGCTCCTATATTCTGCCTTTGTTGATGATTTGCTGACTGTTGATTGCTTCTAGGTTTTCTAGGAAACCAAGTTAGAGCCAATAAAAACTGCATATGCACTAAGTGATTTACTATTGAATTGGCATGCACTCCAATCAGAATCACTATAAGCATGTACATGTAATGCTTTGCATACGCCTTGTAATATAATCCATAATCCAGTACCTTTGAGATATTTAACAACATGAAGAACATCTCTCAAATGAGGAGTCCTAGGACAATGCATGAACTGACACAAATGTTGTACTGCATATGAAAAATCTGGCCTAGTAAGACCAAGATACAATAATCTTCCAACCAATCTTCTATACGCATCGGGTTACGCTAGAATGTCACTGTTTTTTTGTAGAAAGTTTCAAACTCGAAGAAAGAGGAGCGGTGACGGGAAAGCAATCCTCCATACTTGTGTCGACAAGAATGTCTTTGATTTACTTTTTTCGTGACATAAAAGTACCAGTGTAGTTCATCTAATTTCTATGCCAAGAAAATAATTTAGCTCACCTAAATCTTTGATAGTGAAGCCTAAATCAACAGCTTGCTTTACTTCTTGAATCTGAGGTAGTGAAGCACTTGTCACCAACATGTCATCCACATAAACCAGAATACCAAGAAATTCTCCATTCTTATATCTGGTAAACAATGAATAGTCTTGTGTAGATTGCTTGAATCCAATAGATAACAAAAATTTTGTTAACTCTTTATTCCACTGCCTTAAAGCCTGTCTCAATCCATATAGAGACTTAATTCTTTAATCTGCAAACTTCACCATTCTTTCCTTATTGTAACCAGCTGGTGGAAGCATATAAACTTCCTTATCAAGGAATCCATGCAAAAACGTATTGTTTACATCAAGATGAATATTTTCAAAATATAACTTTTTGTAATTTATCATCAAAGATATGCAATGAATATCATAGAAAACTAAATGAATAAAAATAGAGGGAATATATGGAAATTATTTTTGTCTACCAACTGAATAATCTATCCATTACATATATAAATAATGAAACCAACTTAGCAAAATAAAATACTTTTTTTTTTGTAACCTCTAAATTTATCACAATGATCCAATATTCCAATCACATGTTAATTGTTATAACTTTCGATTTTGTAACTTAATATACATGAAAGATAACTTTAATTGCATGTTATGATTTTATCGATATTTCTTTAACAAAAATCATAATTTATATAAACCGTTTGTGGCAGTATACAAACTAAATCCCGACACGGAAGCGACCTAGTTTTACCCGAGTTCAAATCTGACCTAATTCCTCTCGAGAGTCGGCTTGAGCAGACCCAAGTGGCCAAGTCCACTCGAAAGACGGCTAGAGCCAAACCAACTCCACCCGGTGTCAATTTGTTCTGACCCAAGTTATTCCGAAAGCCATCATAAGCCGACCCAACTCCACCCGATGCCGGCTTGAGCAGACCCAAATCCTTCCGAAAGCCAGTTTGCGCCAACCCAAGTCCTTCAGAGAGCGGATTTGTCCGACCCAAGTCCATCCGGCGCCGGGCTAGAGTCGACCCAAGTCCTTGAGAGCCGATTTCATGTCCTTCGAGAGGTAATTTGTTCCGACCCAAGTCCATCCGAGAGCCGATTTGGGCCGACTTCACCTTATTCCATTATTACGACCCAAATTCACTCCACCCTTGACCCAACCAGTACGCCAACCCCAACCGACCCGGTTCGAGAGCTACCTCATCCATAGACTCGACCCAAAGCCACCGAGACCCACCCACCACATCGACCCACGGCCCACCCTCACCCGAATTATTCGACCCAAATCATTCGACCCGGGTTGGGTCAAACCAAACCCACCCGGTGACCCGAGTATGACACCTCTACCTTTAGTAGTTTGGATTATCCAATTAATAAATGAAGCATCTCAGTTTGGGAGTATGGGCTATTTTTCTAGCTAGTTACGCAAATACATAATGGGTAGTGGCCTTCACCTAGAAGATGGGTTACTATCTTAGAAATGGCGGGAGAGCAATGCCTGAGAAGCCGTATGAGGAACCCCATCTCATCTCACTCTAACCCGACACTATTCCTAGATATCTAGTATTAGCTTAGTCGCCTAGAATTAAATAATAAGAGAAGCTAGGGTTCAAATAGAAACTCATGAGGTCAAATCAAATCAATAAAAAATAGGAAAGTTTGTCAAAAACCACTTTTTAAATGTAATTTTTTGTGAGAAATCACCTTATAAATATTTTTGGCACAAAACCACCTTTTATGGACATTTTTATTGTAAGATGAAACTTGTCGCGGGATTCATGCCATTAATATAAAGTAGATTTTCAAGCGTTAGAATCCCAAACGCACTTTAATCGACCCACCCTAACCTCCCCCAATTCTTTCCTCTCCCTCCATATTTCATCCCATTTTATTCATTTTTATTTTCTCAACTCTCTTTCTTATTTTTGAACCTCTTCCTCTTGAATAATATGGGGAAAATAAGGAACCAAACCAGGATTTAAATGAGTCACATGAGGTGCGTAGGTGAAACGTTTGAAAGTTGAATTTAATGGTGAAAGCCATCAACGAGTTTCATCTTACAAAAAATTCATAAAAGGTGGTTTTGTGCTAAGGTTTTTCAATAAGGTAGTTTTGCACACAAACATACATTTAAAAGGTGGTTTCGACAATTTTTTTTTTAAAAAAAGATGTTGCATCTCATTTTGTCAATACTATTTCCCCTCGTCACAATTTTAGTTGCAACGCTTTGTATTTTTGGATGTTCAAATTTAGATACAATATTATATACTTTATGTAAATTACATTTTTACATCTTTCTCCTCAATCACATGATGACATGACCCTCATTTTATCTCTCTGTATCCCTATCATCAATCATCACCAATTCACCATATAGTCCATAATTTATGCGCCTCTTCCCATATTGCCAGTAAAATTTAAAGGTTCAAGTTGAAAAGTTTTGTATTTTGACCATGACCCTATTTGGAAACCCACATCACATGATCCGTATTCGACCCGACCAAACTCAAAACCCGCCCAACCCGTTTGATTGGTCTATTTATAATTTATTGTCATGTTACCTCGTGAAAAAACCATAATATAAATAGGAAAAATAGTAACGAGACTTAGCGGGAAAGAACATCACGTTAAGACCAGGGTGCATATAACTATATAGTATATAAGTAGCAGAGAGATTTCTCCTTGAAACTTAGAGCAAGAAACATAACAGCAGACTATTTTGCAAGAACTCAACCATCGCAATAATGGAGTCGAATTCTGAATGCAGGTGAAATATCTCCCTTTTCTTTTCTTGGTTTGATCTCCCAAATTCAATTCGCAGTTTAATTTAATTTCACTTCGAAATATTGTGTGTATTTATTTTGTTCCTTGAATTCTACTCCATTGTTTTATTTGTTAATCGTTTCTTCTTTATATTTGCATTTCCATTTGATTTACGTTATACGAGGGTAGTAAGGAGAAGAATGTTAAGCAAGAACTTGACGCTGATGATACTGAAGAAGTTAAAGATCCCAGTCCCAGGTAATTTGATTATTGATTAAACATTAACATAATTATGCTGTATTTTGATTCTTTATTTGTAATCTGGATTTTTAAATATTGTGTGCATTTTGTTCCTTGAATTCTACTCTATTGTTTAATTTGTTAATCGTTTCTTTTTTATATTTGCATTTCCATTTGATTTACTTAGTACTTACTTCTGTTTGATTTACGTTTTATGAGGGTAGTACTAGTAAGGAGGAGTTTGACAAATATATGCAAGAACTTGTAGCTAATGATACTGAAGGAGTTCAAGGTCCCAGACCCAGGTAATATGATTATTGATTAAACATTAACTTCATCTAATTAATTCTGCATTATCTTACATAATTATGCTTTATTTAGATTCCTTAAAATCTGGATTTTTTAAAATTTATTACTTGTCTTGTACAAAATCAATTTGTCATGTTTATAGTATAATTTGATCGAACTAGCTATGTGACAACTAAATATGAGCCACTCAGCCAAGGTAGTATGTGTTAATTAATAAATATGAAATTATCTCTTGTTTTGGCGATACCCTGAAACAAATTTATTAATGGGCATATTGCTAAAATGTTTTGGGACTAAAGATCCTTAGAATTTTCTGTTTGGACTTTACTATTTCTCATTAATAGCTTTGGTTAGTTCATAGCGAATATGTACAATTTGATAATTCAGTACCCTACATTTTCTGTTGCATATATATGCCACTGAAAATTGATATGAACAAATATTGATCAAATGCCATGTAGTTTGTATACAGTTTGGGACTAAGGTACTCCACTTCTTAACAATTTTGTGCTAGGTCGGATGAGACTATAATGCCGGAACTTCATGATCTTTTCCCCGAACCAATTAAGGACTCCTGTAAGAACTTGAAGGAAGAAGAGAAAGAGGATTATGCTGTGCAAAATCAAGAATGTGCAGAAGCAGCTATATCTTTCTTGAATGCTTCCAGGAAAAATGCTAAGGTTAATCTAGCTTTATTTCTTCTTTTTCTCTGTTTTTTCCCCTTGATTCCTGCAATGTTAGCTAATCTACCATGTTTGGAACTTTTTATTCTTCAATTTTTCGCAGTGTCGTACCGAGTATGAGCTTGTTAAGCCGGTGTCTAGTTTACCATTTATGACTACAAGTGGCCAATTACACTACCATGCCAACTTTAAGGCTAAATTGAAAAATGTTCCGGTGCATTTATCAAAAAAAAGAAAGAAAAGTGTTCCGGAAGCTAAGCCAGAACTCTTTTTTGCTGAATTGGTGAAGAAGGAGCAAGGTGATCCTCAAATTAAATCTTGTATTTCCTTGGGACCTAGTGACTCAGAATCAGGTACTTGGATGATGCTTTCAAGAATATTGCTTACTTTACTTCATGATTCTCTTGTTTGACGGTCACCTAATTCGCCCATATCGATCTATTTGTTAGGAGTTACCCTTCCGATTTCCTTGTATGCTTAGTTCAAGTTGCCTTGTATGCTTAGTTCAAGTTGTTTCATGTTACAACTCAAAAGATTGTATCAATGTTGTTTATTGTAATGATTTGCATCTCATGAAAACAAAGGACAGAAATACACATGTATGTTATGAAAACCTTCGATTGAGCTAATATGACTCGTGTTAAGCTCTGTATCGTTTGAACGTATAATTAAAATTGATTTCCATTAACATCCTAGCACTGTTCTAAGGTCAATAACATACTAGCAGAGTCTAACAAAATTCAAATAGCTTCAACTACATAAATGTTCCTTTTTTTTTTTTGGGCCAAGGGTTCTACAATTGACCTTTCATCATATTGCTTTGCAGCTGCCACTGGACTCAATGGTTGCGAAGTCTGCTCAGAGATTAAGATTCATCATCCTAAGAATTCAGCATTTGTTGTTTCTGGCTGCAGCTTGCCCTTTTCCAGTCCTTTGAGCCGTTGAGGTCGAAATGAAAGAAACTAAATGTGAACCTTAGTTTGGACTACAGTGTTGGATGGTTTTCAGGTTTCGTATGTGGAGCATGATTTGTGAATATTTGAGTCCTTACTAGTTACTAGTATATGTGTATAGAAACTAAATGTGAACCTTAGTTTAGACTACAGTGTTGGATGGTTTTCAGGTTCTGTATGTGGAGCATGATTTGTGAATAATATTTGAGTCCTTACTAGCTACTAGGATCTGTGTATAGAACCTAAATGTGAAACTTAGTTTAGACTACAGTGTTGAATAATGGTTTTCAGGATTTGTATGTGGAGCATGATTACACATTGCAATACATATTAGCTTAATAGCTTTCAGTTGGTAAATGTACCAAAGAAAGATGCTATCAGTTTCTTATTGTTTGTTTCTTTGGTGGTGGTTTATGGCTCGTAGAAGAGGCGCCTTAAACACATGAGTAGAGTGGCAAGATTCTTTCAATGCCCTTAAATTTTAGCGACCCCACCTAATTTTTCTTTTTACTTTTTAGGTTCTATGAGTATATATGAAAAAAGTACGAGATTTATTATCCAAAATTTTGCCCCTGATCTATATACTGTACTTATTTTCTTTTAAATATCACATAGCTTATTTTAGTTTGATCTTTTATGTCTTAACTATTTTGTTATACCTAAGGTGTCTCCTTACAAAATGAAAATAACATTGAAGTATTTAAGAAAGTTAATACTCCCTCCGTCCCAAAAAACTGCACCTGTTTGAAATTTTGGCACTATTCAAAAGTTGAGAGACGACTTTGATAAAAAATTTAAATTAGTTACTCCTTGGTTAGCTAGCCAATCATTTGTTACTTGGTAGGATTATCAACCATTTAAAATTTAAATGGCCCTGATATATAGCTGACGTTCGGATTATCAACCATTTGTGAAATTGCTCGTGGACGGTGTCAAAGGTGGCTTTCCAACCTCCTCTCATCTTTGAGGAATAAATCATAGATATTGGTTACTTGGTAGGAGAGCAACAAATGACCAGAGCAACATCAACACCAACTTACTATGCAATTCCGCTTTTTTTTTTTTTTTTGGTGTATAAGAGGAGCACATCCCCAAGAAGAAAAAACAAAAAACAATTACTCAGAAACTAAACGTGGCCAAGGCACACCCATGAGGTCTTCATCCATAATTCTCTTCAGCTTTCTTGGAGGTTCATAAACTAGCTTCAACGTTTCTTGTTGTGCTACTCCTTGGTTAGCTAGCCAATCATCAGCCCTATTTCCTTCACGGTAGACATGGATGAATAGCACTTCCCATTGATTGAAAGCAGCGAGTCTTTTACATTCATTAATGAGATGCACACATTCCCGTTGTCTCTAAATGTATGCTCCATTGCATTTTCTCTGTTATTGAGTCAGAATTTGTTATATTTATGCAAAGAGCCCGATCATCTAAGCTCCATCCAAATGAGCTTTGTGAAACTTAGTTATGTCTCGGGCCAATAGTATGATGGGGCTAGAAAATGTTCGAAAATGGACCAAAAAATTAGCCCAAATTAAAGATTATAATACACGCCTTTTGACGCTATTGGAGCGACGGGGCCCGATCATGGAAATGTGTTGGATCTTTCCAGGGCGGTTGGAGGATGTTTGGAGGCACTCTATACCTTAAGCGGAACTTCGGTGGCCTCTAAAGCCCTTTGGGGTTAATCCGGTTGTTGCATTGGAAATGTAAAAAAGGAGTCTCATGAAGCATTCAAAGGCAATGCAAGGGTCCCCATTATCTGAGATCCATCCCAAGACATCTCAAGCAACTTAAAGGTCTCGGGCAAAAAAAGATGATGCAATGGGGCTCGGAGATGTTTGAAAACGGCCATATAGATCATCATACACAATCAAAGTGTGAACTATGAATAGTAGAAAATTCAAACTGTTGCAATTAAAAAAGAACAGAGGAAGTATAAAATCGAAAGCTATCATACAAATGTTATTGGATTCGTCTCAATTCACCGTTTCATAGTATCAACTTTTTAAATATTTTACTATCATATATAACTAAAGATATCAATGGTCAAAGTTGTGCGTTGGTAATCGTGAAAATCAAATTGTTGCACTTATTTAGAAACGAGATGAAATATCTCATATCACATTTTTATAGACCCTTGTCACTACATTCTAGGACATAACCATAATTTTCATAAAATAGCCAAGCCCGACACAAATAAGTATAGATGATCATGGGGGCGGACCGGGTCGGACTTTGGCAAAAAAAAAAAGTAGTCCGTTTCGGGCCAAAGCCTCGGGCCGGGCCTAAATTCCCTCGCTGTGCTCGAACTAACAAAAGTGTGTTCACTCGTGGAATAGGTTTATTCACCATTAAGCCTCTTTAGGGGGTAGTGATTGGTGATGCCTCAGGGCTGCCCAAGGGGCCATGGCCGCTGGGTGCTTGATGCTTGGTGGTGTGCATGGTGCTTTACGATGCACCGCGCCCTTGTGGTGCATGAAACGGTTGGGCCCATTTGGTGCTTGGTGGCGCATGGTAGGTTGATTCTTCGTATTGCATGGTGCTCGATGGTGCGCCGCGCCCGCGAGGTGCATGGGATGGTTGGGCCCCATATAGTGCTTGGTGCTTGGTGGTGTGCTTGGTGGTGCTTTACGATGCACCGCGCCCTTGTGGTGCATGAAACGTGGCGCGTGGTAGCTTGATTCTTCGTATTGCATGGTGCTCGATGGTGCGCCGCGCCCGCGAGGTGAATCCTATCACTTGGGCCCCATATAGTGCTTGGTGCTTGGTGGTGTGCTTGATGGTGCACACACACACGCGCGCGCGCGCGCACTTAGCACTTAGCACTAAAGCACTTTTGCACTTGGCACTTGGGCACGAGGGCAAGAGGCAATGAGCAATAAGATGAGAGGTCCCATATAGTGGGATTTTTGGTTGGATTTTCTATTACTCGATTTCAATATAGTGGGTTGTTGGTTGGATGGATAGGTTGTACATGGGAATTCCTTTCACTCGGTTGGCATCTCATCCACACCAAAGATGAGAAAGAAGGAGTAGGCACTTTCTCAAGTTATGCCGCTTGAAATCGACCCAAAATGGCCCATATAGTGGGTTGTTGGTTGGATGGATAGGTTGTACATGGGATATCCTTTCACTTGGTTGGCATCTCGACCACACGAAAGATGAGAAAGAAGGAGTAGGCACTTTCTCCAAGTTATGCCGCTTGAAATCGACCCAAAATGGCCCATATAGTGGGTTGTTGGTTGGATGGATAGGTTGTACATGGGAATTCCTTTCACTTGGTTGGCATCTCAACCACACCAAAGATGAGAAAGAAGGAGTAGGCACTTTCTCAAGTTATGCCGCTTGAAATCGACCCAAAATGGCCTATTATGGCACTTGAAATCGACCCAAAACACCCCACATTGTATCTCGGGACCCTTGAGGATCCCCAAAATGTTTTTATACCCAATCCAATATGTTTCCCTATTTTCCCCTATTTTTCCCTATTTTTTGACTATTTTTACCCATTTTTCATGAAAAATATTACTTTTTTACAAAAAAAAATTACACAAATTAAATATATGTCAAAACATATTTTTCCAGATTTTTCCACATTTTTCCACCTTTTTCTCCTATTTTTCCCTATTTTCCCACTATTTTTGCTCATTTTAAGTGAAAAAATATTACTTTTTAAAAATAAAAAAAATACGTAAATTAAGTATATGTTGAAACATATTTTTCCAGATTTTTCCAGATTTTTCCCAATTTTTCTTCTATTTTTCGCTATTTTCTCTAATTTTCGCCATATTTAGCCCATTTTCGACAAAATAAATGTTTTTTTCCAGAAAAAAAAAAATACCTAAATTAAGTATATGTCATATACAGTAGATTTATGCAAAAAAAACTAGGCACTATTATCTCATTTTAAAAGATAAAGGCCATTGTGGTCGAACCGTCAAAAGTGTGTTGGCTCGTGGAATAAGTTTTATTCACCATTAAGCTCTCTTTAGGGGGTAGTGATTGATGATGCCTCGGGGCTGCCCAAGGGGCCACTGGCTGCGTGGCCCAGCGCACCCCCCCCATTAAGAAGGGGCATGCGCAAGCATGGACATCTAGTAGAGCCATTTGATGGCCTACGCCCAACCGGTCGAGACGGCCGTGGTGGCCCGGAAAAAAACGGAAATACCCTTGTTTCCGTCGAAGGGGTAGCGATTGATGATGCGCCCCCTTGGCTGCGTGGCCCAGCAGCACCCCGCAAGGGTCGGAATTGACGGATAGAATTGACGATATTCATCGACCAGTGTCGCCTACGAAAAGACGGAAATACCCTTGTTTTCGTCGAAGGGGTTGCGATTGATGATGCGTCCCCTTGGCTGCGTGGCCCAGCAGCACCCCCGCAAGGGTGGTAGCCTTCGGAATTGGTCGAAAGACCCTTGTTGCCGCCATTTGACGCTCGGTTGTCGGAGTCCCGTCTTCTTTATCGGAGTCGCCTTATTCCTTGCTCGTTCGCTAAGCGTCGGGTATGGGCGACACCTCGGAAGGGGGGGGTACCCCAATGGAACCGAGGCGAGGAAGGATGTTGTGAAAAAACAAAGTCGATGATGCTAGGTTGCCTAAGTTGACCCCCGAACATCGCGTCTTGGTCGGTAAGGGGCTTGTTTCCTCAGCCGCGCAAGCGGTCGGTGAGTGGGGCTTGCTCTCGAAAGCCTTGGCGAGTCGAGTAGGGGGCTTGTCCGTTGACGGTACTAGGTTGCCCCGGTTGCCTTATGAAAGCCGGTTCTCGAGCAAGTAAATTGGTTTGCCTTTCGAAAGCCGCGCTAGCGGTAAAGTAACGGGCGGCCTCTCGAAGCCGTTTTACGTGCAAGTAATGGGCATGCCTACCGGTGCTAGGATCCCCGGAACACGAGTTTGTGGTATTTGATGACTTGCCCTTTGAAAGCCGCGCAAGTGGTCGGTAGGGGGCTTGCTTTCGAAGCCGCGGACGAGTGCGAAGGGCTTGTTCACCCGAACCAGGTCCCCGGAACATCCATTCACGGCAAGTAACGGGTACGCACTTAAAAGCCGCGCATGCGGTTAGTAAAGGGCTTGCCTTTCGAAAGCCGTGTGCAGTCGGTAGGGAAGTACCCGGTGTATCGGTGGATGGTGACCCCGGGAACATCGGTTCATGGTTAGTAACGGGTATGTCCTTCGAAAGCCGCGCAAGCGGCCGGTAGGGGGCTTGCCTTTCGAAAGCCGTGTTACTGTAGTACGGGGCCCCCTAGCGTTTTGGTGGGATGGTGATCCTCCTAAAAAATCGGTTGATGGCCGAAACGGGCATGCCTTTCGAAAGCCTTGCAAGCGATCGGTAGGGGGCTTACCTTTCGAAAGCCGGACGCCGGTCGAGTGTGGAGGACCCCTAGTGCTACGATGGATGGTGACTCTCCGGAACATCGGTTCATAGTAAGTAAAGGGCTCGCCTTTCGAAAACCGCGCAAGCGGCCGTAACGGGCTTGTCTTTAGAAAGTTTGTGCTCTCTGTCGATAAGGGGACCCTAGTGTCTTGGGCTTGTCGCTCACAACATCCTAACCGAGCCTTGGATCTCTAAGTGATGCTTCGGACGTTGTTAGCTCGGTGCGTTTCGATGGAAGAAACATGAGTGAAAAGACGTCGCGTTGCTAACTGCGATGGTAGCCGGTGACTTGTGGTGGTAGCCGGTGACTTGTGGTGGTAGCCGTTCGTCAGCCGTGGTGGTTGTCCACTTATGGTTGTCCCTTTTGGTTGTCCCTTTTGGTGTCCCTAATGAATGTATACTTCACGTCAACGAGTGCCTTACGGGGTTCTTCCCGGGCAATACTCGCGGCTGGCTTAGCGGTTGTGGGTTGCGTCCTTGGAGTATCTTGGGATGATGCACACGGTACACGTATGAGTGGTTATTGATTTTTTGGGTTGGCGGGCTCCATGCTCGTGCATGCAACCGTTTGACCGGAATCATTTCATTTGTTTGGCCAATGCACATTTGTAGCCTTGCGTGATGTATTGTTTCCTTTGTTATATACCAAGAGAAGGTATAGATGTCCCTTTCCATGTGCTTTCTTCGCCCGACATCCTTACGGGGCATTAGGTGGACCTTAAAAGCTAGAGTGCAGTAAACCACCAATAGTGCGGGCATTGTTGGCTTGGATTACGGTCTCTAGTTGTGCTCCGGGGTGCGAGAATGTTGTGTGGGGGCGGTCGCGAGGCGTCGCGGCCTCAAGTAAAGCATTTTACGCAATGCACGGACGACGCTCGAGCACGAGTTGACCTTCTCGGCAACGTGAAGGCTCATGCGTGCCGATGTCGATTGATGGTGCTACTGGTTGATCCCGCCGGTAGTCATATGCTTGTCTCAAAGATTAAGCCATGCATGTGTAAGTATGAACTAATTCGAGCGTGAAGCTGCGAATGGCTCATTAAATCGATTATAGTTTGTTTGATGGTACCTGCTACTCGGATAACAGTAGTAATTCTAGAGCTAATACGTGCAACAAACCCCGACTTACGGAAGGGATGCATTTATTAGATAAAAGGTCAACGCGGGCTCGCCCGTTGCTCGATGATTCATGATAGCTCGACGGATCGCACGGCCTTTGCGCCGGCGACGCATCATTCAAATTTCTGCCCTATCAACTTTCGATGGTAGGATAGTGGCCTACCATGGTGGTGACGGGTGACGGAGAATTAGGGTTCGATTCGGAAGGGAGCTCGAGAACGGCTACCACATCCAAGGAAGGCGACGGGCGCGCAAATTACCCAATCCCGACACGGGGAGGTAGTGACAATAAATAACAATACCGGGCTCTTTGAGTCCGGTAATTGGAATGAGTACAATCTAAATCCCTTAACGAGGATCCATTGGAGGGCAAGTCGATGCCGAGCGGCGCGATAATTCCGGCTCCAATAGCGTATATTTAAGTTGTTGCGGTTAAAAAGCTCGTAGTTGGACCTTGGGGTGGTACGGCCGGTCCGCCATGCGGTGTGCACCGGTCGTCTTGCCTCTTTCGCCGGCGATGCGCTCCCTAGCCTTAATTGGCCGGGTCGTGCCTCGAAGCCTTGTTACTTTGAAGAAATTAGAGTGCTCAAAGCAAGCCTACGCTCCGTATACATTAGCATGGGATAACATCATAGGATTAGGTCCTATTATGTTGGCTTTCGAGATCGGAGTAATGATTAACGGGGACGGATCGTGGGCATTCGTATTTCATAGTCGAGAGGTGAAATTCTTGGATTTATGAAAGACAAACAAGCTGCGAAAGCATTTGCCAAGGATGTTTTCATTAATCAAGAATGAAAGTTGGGGGCTCGAAGACGATCGGATACCGTCCTAGTCTCGACCATAAACGATGCCGACCGGGGATCGGCGGATGTTACTTTTAGGACGCCGCCGGCACCTTATGAGAAATCAAAGTTTTTGGGTTCCGGGGGGAGTATGGTCGCAAGGCTGAAACTTAAAGGAATTGACGGAAGGGCACTTACTAATTGGGCCGGGCCAAAATTTAGCCTAATTTTTCATATTTAAGTTGCTCGTAACCGGGCTTTTTGCCTAAAAATCGGGTCGGGCCCGAACCTCGGGCCGAAAAATCGTGCCCAAAACCCGTCCATTTTCGGGCCGGGGCGGGCCCATGTTGATCACCTCTACAAATAAGCATTCAACCCCAATATCCACATCCGACTAGCATATAATAACTCACTACTCAAAGTCATATTATGAGATGACTGACATAAGGAATTTTGGTCGTTGGACAAAACACCAAAGGTCAAACAACCTAACTAAATCACTAAACTAGGTAAAGTGGTAAGCAAGAGTCATTCTTCCACAAGGACTAAGGAACATCAAATTGTGTTAACTAAATAATAAGCTAGGCCGAAAAAGAGTCGGAAGGTGTCAACTACCAACTAAAAACTAAGAAAATAACTAGATATCAAAGATAACTAAAGTTAGGAGATGGGATTAAACACCAACTAATCATGAAATAGGCATAAGAATATTAAATATAGAGATAATGCATGAACACTACTTGAATTAGCTATTGACCCAACATACAACTCTCATCCTACTCTCATAGGCGGAGAAATTCTCAAAGACATCAAATAAGGACTCTCATCCATTACTAACATATCCCGAGGTTCAAAGTAGCCCAAGTCAATAATAGAAATCAATAGATCACACTCTCATGCCAACCTAAATCAATCTACTCCAATCTAATACAACATTCAAGTGATCAAAGAGAATGCAACATAGATTAGAAAAGCTAAACAAGCAATAATTTAATCACACAAATCTCTAAATCCAATCTCAAATGCCCAATTCAATCATGGTTGGGTTTTCACCCCAAATCCTAACCAACAAACTACTCCATAAATACAAAAATGAGGACTTTAGAGAAATTAAGCACTAATAACATGATAATAATCCTTAATCTAACAATAAACTAAACAAAATAAACCACATATAATTAAACTAAGCATGAACAACTAATCTAAGAAAAACAATTAAAATAAAGCAATAGAGGAAGAGAGAGAGAAAGAAATGCTCATTGATAAATTGTTGAATCTTTAATACAAGTTGTCACCCTTGAATCTCCAAATCTTGAATCCCTCTTTGAGTTTTCTCCCTTTTCTCCCTAAACTAAGCTATGGAGGCTAATCCTCCTTAAAACCCTAAAACTCCTCTCAACCTAAGAGTGGTGAATAAAATAAAACTTGACTAAAAAACTTCCCCAATAAAAGATGGTTTAATGGGTATTTATACTACTCCTAATAAAAATGAAAGGAAATATAAAAAGTGAAGATAATAAAAATAAGGGAAAAGAAAAATAGAAAAAGAAAATAAAAAAGGAAAGAAAAACGTGAGTTTGAAGTACAGCTACAAGATGTGAAAACTAAGGAAGAAAAGAAAAAGGTAAAATAAAATTAAAATGAAAATAACGAGGAAAAAATTGAGAAGGCGGTCCCACTATGGCGGATTCCGATAAAAGATCCCGACTTTCGATTATTCCACATCAGTCCCCACTTTGAGGGGTGATTTACAATAACGGTCTAGCTGGTCACCTAACCTTTCTTCAAGCGGTAACCCTTTGAAACCATCACCCTTGCCACCTCTGCCACCTCTCCCCCTGTCTTGCCACCCCCTCTCCCCACCCACCCCCGAAATCCCATTCTCCCTCCCCCCCTCTCTTCCCCCCCCCCTCCCCACCACCCCAGAAATCCCCTCCCCCTTCCCCATCAAAACCCGGCCACCCCCTTTGGCTCTATGCGAACCACCAATACACGGCGGGGAACGCCAACAGGGGAGGGAGGAGTATAAAGTTTAAACCCAGAAATTACTCCACTAGTCAATACTCAATACTCAATATTAAAGCCACTTAACAGTAAACAATTAAACAAATATAATCAACATAATTAAACCCAAAGCTAGCAAATTGAGATAAAATAAACAAAACCCACAAACTACAAAACTTGTTTTTGCAAACATTTCTGAGAAAACAAAAACAAAATCACAATTTTTTCCCCAAAAAGGAAGAAATTGAAAGAGAAAAAGGAAATTAATTAATTAATCAAATAATTAAAAAGAGTACTTTTTTGGACTCGTCGGATCGGAGAAACGGTGGAGATGCGGAGGAGATCGGGGTCGGGTTTAGGGCCATAAATGTTGCGAAAATCGTGAAGAGAGAGATCAATTTCGGACTTAGGGACGGCATATCCTCTATCTTTAAGCATCTCTAGAGTTGTTCTTCGAGCAAGAAAGTAACGGTGTTCTTCCCTGCAACCTAATTAACCTTCAATTTGTGAAGGTTCTTTTTTTCGGGGGTTGGTTTTACGGGTGGTGTTTTCGGGGGTAGTTGGTGATGGTTGGGAGTGGGTGGTGGTGTCTCGGGGTGGGCGATTTCGGGTTTGATGGTGTTTCGGAGTGGTTGGTTTTACGGGTGGTGGTGCTTTGGGGTTTGGTGGAGGTTTCGAGGTGGTTGTGGTGGTTGGGTGTCGGTGGTCGTGGTTGTGGTTGGGTGGAGTTCGTGAATTAAGGGTGTGGTGTTTAAAAATTACCGTTCAAACCGGTAGCCTGTCCACTTTAATTTGTTATTAGTAAGACCCTTAAAGTTGGGGCTGGGTGTGGAATAATCAAAGTTGGGGCGCTTTTATGGCGGGCCGTGCGAGTTGGGTCCTTTCTTGTCAATTTTTCCTCAATATAAAAACATTAAATTTGATGGAAGTAGGTTGGAACTTGGGCATGATATAAAGCAGTACCACACGAACTGGTTGATAGGTCGTCTATTCTCAAGGAGTTGAGGACTAAGACAAGCATGAAGGTCGAAGGAGACAAGTCCTCTCCTATGTATCTACATCAATCTTCCCCCACTTGAATGCTCAAACAACTCTAATTAATTAGGTTAAGTGAATTAGCTCTCTCGGATAGAGATATGCGTCTGTCACTAATATTCGCATGCTCTCTAATGACAAACATGTGTCACTATTATCACGTGAATGTGATTAAACTCCATCTCAGATATAATTAGAATTAGCATTGGGATTATCTTCATTATTTTGTAACAATTATCATCATGGGGAGGGAAATATTATATACAGTATTGGATCATGAATAAATGTGGCGGTCTAATTATCCAATACATCCGAATATGTTCAACCATGCATGAGTTTATCAGCGTTAATCCTATGTACGAGTCAAATTAAAGTATGATAAAAGCTACAAAAAGTATACACACTCATGAAATGCTTTCGCGAATTTAGTCAAGCATGTAAGTCCTCCGATCCTTTAGAATACTCACAGTAAATAAATTTGCAAGGGACAAGACTTACTTTTTATGATCCATACAATAATATACTACTTTATCCCTATCATATATATTCAAGTACTTTTTTTTTTTTTGAGGAGTATATATTCAAGTACTTTTTAAATTGTAAATATAACCATTTTAGTAGTCGTTGTTGTGTCCAGTATTCATAAACTGGTATAAAAGTTGCCTCAAACTTATCAATTCATGCACGTACCTTAATTATTTCGTTCTTCTTCCAGTGGCGGATCAGGGAATTTATGAATAGTTGGTCATTATCGATTAGGTTGCGCAATAATATATGTACAACAATAATATATATCAATCACATTCACTAGATTTGTTAAACATATCAATAATATGAATATAACTATTATATGTACAACAATAATATATGTACAACAATAATATATGTTATATCGGCAATTACCAACAATAATATAAATTAAGAACAATAAATTTAGGCGGTAAAACTAAACCAAGCAAAACTAAAAACTAAACTAGATCTCTAAAAACTAAAAACTAAACTAAATCTCTAAAATTAAAAACACACAAATTCATAACCAGTGGCAGCATTCAGCAAAACACAAATTCAGAGGTTTCACTTGATTCGCACAAGCTTCAACATTAGCAAGCAAAATTAAAACTAATTAAACTTTCAGCCTTTCATTTACTCGATTTAATATAAGTACATTAAAATTGCAAACGCAAATAGTTCTTAACAATTAAATAATTGTAGATTTCCTCCTTTCTCGAGTCACATTCACTAGATTTGCACAAACTTCAGTCAATTTGGCATCCTAATCTAATTCCTAAATCACAACACAATCGTAATGAAATCCTAATGAAATCCAATTGACAAAAATACACAAATACACAATCAATTTTCAGCAACAACCCAACAATGATTCAATGAAGAATAATTGAAGAAGCGATTAGCGAAGATTAAGAAGGTTGAATTAGAAGAATACCGAAGGCGAAGTTTGGCGCCGCTGCCGCTCTGGCCGCTGCCGCGAGATCGCTTTGCGAGAAGGCGGATTTCACCTGGCTGCAGATCAAGTGTTGATAGCAGCTCCACAAGAAGTGGAATGGCTCCAGCTTCAGCAATTCTTCCATTTTACCACCACGAAATTTCCTAAGTTATGAAAGGCCACACTAACAAATAATCAGCCATAAAAGCCAACAATAGGTCAAACATTCAACAAAATCGAACCACAACCTACCAAATACCAATCAGTCCAAAACCCTAACAAAATCAAACAATACAAAACAATTTCAATTTTCCAAAACCCTAATTCCTTCAAAAACATAGATCTAAAAAATAGACTGAAAGAATAAAAAAAAAAGAAGGAAAGAATTACAATTTACAAGCGGGCCGGCGATTGGCGAATGGTAAAATGGCCGGCGAGTCGGCGACGAGTCAGGCCGAGTAAGTGAAGACGAAGAGTGGCCCAGGCGACGAGTCACGAGTGGCGGCGATTGGACGAAGATTTTCGGATCCGGGTCGTTAAGGTCGACTCACGAGTGGGCGACCTTAACGAGTGAGCGACTCAGCCCGGACCGCCGAGGCGCCGACGACGAAGGATTCAAGATGGCCAGGACCAGCGAGTCGGCGGAAGATCTTCAGTTCTTCTGCTGGGTCGTGGCCTCGTAGGATTCGCCAATTCGAGAAGGAGAAAGTGAAGAGTTATGGTTCAGCGTGAGGAATGAGCGTTCAAATGAAAAAAAAAATTTTTTTTTTTTTTTTTTTCAAAAAATATTAGTTGGTCACGTGGCCAACTCGGGGTACGCTTTGCCTCCGCCACTGTCTTCTTCTTACGTGGCATTTTCTTACATATATCTAATTTTGGGCATAGAGAAGTAAAAAAAAAGATTTTTTTTAAAAAAGTAAAATTAATTCATTAATAAAAGAGTCATACAACATCTACAATAGAAATCAGGAATAACAAATACATAACAATTTTGAACAAATAAAATTCAGAATTTGTAAAACCACAATCGTTGTGTAGTAGATCTAACAATTCTGCATACCCTCTTCCACATGTTGTTTGATCCGACCTTCAACGAGAAGGTCTTTCGATATCTTTGTAGTTTTGAAATAGAATTAAATGCGATACCATTGATTGTAATTGTAGATCCGAAATCTTCGACACCACATAATTCTTCATCAATGATCCAAAATTACGATAATTAAATCCAGAAACAAAGGAGTAAACTAAAGTCTCCCAAGGATTGAGATAATATACATTTTTTACGGAAAAAGGTAAATTTCCATTAAATATATTAAAGCTATAAGGAATCTATACATTCAATATATATTCTCCCGAAACTAGAATAATCTAAAATATTAATTTCCTTGCCAAAATAAATAGATAAACGCACACTCGAGTTCCGCTCCCGGGATCATAGTATAAATGTTACTACGAGCATATTTGATGTCGGTATATTTTAATTGGATGACAATCCATTCATCATGCGATATAACTATTTAGGAATTAAAAATCATGTCATATTTGAGATCAATTGATGTTGGATGACGAGTCCAAATAGAAATTATATAATTTCCACCAAAAAATACATCGATCGAGAAAAATTCTCATCAAGAGAGACTAATAACGATTCTCTACATGGATCGGAGAGAAACAAATGAAATACACTCATAGATTAAAAATTTAAGAATAACTAATGAAAAAAACTAGACAAAGAAAAATAAAATTTCAAACATAGTCATATTAATATTATTCTATGTACGATGTTCTTAGAACAACTACTTCCGATCCTGTCTTTAAATAAATCCTAACACATTGGTTAAGCCTCATCTAAAACTTGTATTAACTCAATTCAATTCAATCAAAAGATTTAATATCTTTTCATCCCTTCGAAGGCGCATCATTTCTCCCATGCTACCTAAAGGATAATATTTGTCCCCTTTGAAATTGAGTAATCTCAACTTTCTCCAAGAACAACTTGGACTCAACTAACTTTATATCTTTTCTTTTTGATGGAGGAGTGGGTGTATAGTAGCATGTTTTCACCACTAGTAATCTAGTCACAGTTTATATTCCTCATCTCCTAATTTTGTTCTCGAGAATTAATCAAAAGTATTGTGTCAACCAATTGACTACCATTTACCAACAAAACTTAATTATAAGTAGCAATTAGCATACCAATCAACAAAAGACGCGCATTGCAATGTAATTATCCACCTCCACCCAACTTTAAGTCTTTAACCCATTCCAATAAGATGTGTGATGACATTCCAGTAAGATGTGATGCGATTATTTGTTTCGAGTAGGACTTCTAGGAATTCAGATATACTTTATGTACATGTACGATAATTCCATATATAGATTCACGGGAGATGAAAACAATAAACTTCAAATAAAAAAGACAAAAACTAATAATATGATAGTTTCACCAACCGAAATAAGGAATTCTTGCTTTTCTCTCTTATATACAAGGTCTGCTCTATATTAATGAGTTAGATTCATAAATACACCTGTGAGTGTCTGTATGCGTAGTGCCTTTGAAGGTAATTTCTACTTCGTTTCTTCATTTGGAACTCCAACTTACTATGTTTTGCTTCATTTGGATGATTTGAAATGAAAGCTTGAAGATAAAAATAGTCTTGGGTGTCTGCATCTTCCCGACTCTATTCGGGTGTATGATAGAATTTGTATATATTGATTGAATGCTCTATAGGCAATTAGCGATTTAGCATGACTTATATTATCGATTTATTTATTTCTAACTTATGGCAATATATAGTAGGCCTATTGATCAACAATAGCATAAATTTATTTTATATGATAGCCCCGAATGATTGTAGTCGTGGTAACAAATTTCTTCGATATCGCATCCAAAGTATATACGATACAATCAAATAATATTACAATAATCGAAATTTAACGTACTAGCGATCAAACTAACAATTATTTTGTAAGTGATTATGCATTTGACTATTTTTTCTTTAAATTCTCACTACTTCTTAAAAATTGTAAATACTTTTACCACTAATATTTTTTTTGGAATTAATTACCTAATTAAAATTAATAATGGGAAGTTTATTTTGAAGTGACACCTATTGGTGAGTCATATAGAGAATAAATAAAACAAAGGTGGTCCTAACAAAAGATGCAAGGACATGTGGTGTTGCTTACCAAATAGTTAAGCATAATTATGAGTATGGTTAAAGAGTCTAATTGAAAGTTTGAGGAGAGTAGCTAAAGGTGTGTGAGAAATCCTTCACTATTTGGCACAATTGGCCCACCACCATGTTCTCCTTTGACGGTTGGGGCCTTGGGGGGTCCTTTGTAGGAAAATCCTCTCAACGCCAAGCGTGTGCTGTTGACATTATTATTTTGCATGTCTGTCGTCGTTTGTCTATTGTCATTTATCAGTTTTGAAAATGGTGCTTGATGTTGAATTTCTATACTCTACTTTTGTTCTCTCTCAATAAGTAATGTATTTATGTATATATCCTCGTGTTTAATTAATTTGTCTGCCCATCCTTTCTAATTTCCATAGTGATGTTAGAAGCGTATCGATGGGATAGTTGGTGCTTGGTTGGTCTTAGGGTTTTTCTTTTTCTACTCATTTCCTCCTTCTTACACATCGCGTCCCATTAAAGCTCCCACCAATTCATCTTTTTTTCACATGATGGTTTGGTTGGTGCTTACTTTTTTTTTTGAAAGAATGAGCAATACTATTAAATTAAGTTACCATTTAATACATCACTTCGATGGTAAAGATCCACCGGGTCCGATAAAGTAGCTAGAGCAATGAGTCTATCACTTCGATGGTTGGTCTTACTTCGTTTTTCTATTTCTCTCTCCTACTTTTACCATACCCCACCATATACTCACTCTTCTACTCAATGTTTATTTTTATATGAAATAGATGATTTAAATTAATAAAAGCTAATTAAATTACGTTAAATTAAATTACGTTAAAAGCTAATTAGCTTACGTTAAATTAAATTAGCGTTAACTTGAGATTATAGTAACTATGTATTAATTAGCTTACGTTAAATTAAATTACGTTATAAATAAAAACAGCGAACACATTACATAAGATAGATAATTTAAAACACACAGATACATGAAATTTGATACATAAAGATAGATAATTTAAAACACACAAATACATGATAATTTGATACATAAAGATAGATAATTTAAAACACACATATACATGAAATTTGAAATTACTTAAACCATAAGCAATTCAATAACAGTTACGTAATCAACTTGACGATTAGGCTCAAACTTACGCCATATGTGTTCAACCAAGTTATTTTTTTAGTGAGATGTGAGTTTCTCCGTCTCGCATCTCGGATCTTCTCTCCATGTATGCACCTAAATTTCGCGCCTCGAGTCTTCCGTTGTGCACAACGAATGAGTCTCCTTCGGCCTGGTAAGATGACCCCTCGTTATTTTGAGTTTGAACTTGATCATATTCGTTCGGATCTCGGTAATTTTGATAAGTATCACGCTCATCTTCAACAATCATATTGTGCATAATGATACATGCCATGATTATTTTCCACAATATGTCCTTATCCCACGCGAGAGCGGGTTTAGCGAATGATTGCAAATTTAGCTTGCAATACCCCGAATGCACGCTCTACATCTTTTTTAACAGCTTCTTGATGTTGTGTGAATAATCTTTGTTTGGGGGTTTGGGGGAGCTTTATTGCAGGGATGAATGTTGACCACCTCGGGTATATGCCATCAGTAAGATAGTAACCCATGTTATAAGTTGTCCCGTTCACTGAGAAGTTGACCTCTGGAGCTCTTCCTTGTAGAACATCATCAAAGACGGAAGACCTCTGCAATACGTTTATATCATTGCATGAACCCGGGGTGCCAAAAAAAGCATGCCATATCCATAAGTCACTTGGAGCATCCGCTTCTAAGATTATTGTTGTTGTTTTACTTCTTCCTTGATACATTCCTTTCCAGCCCCGAGGATAATTCTTCCAATTTCGGTGCATGCAATCGATGCTTCCCATCATGCACGGGAAGCCACGACGCTCACCTTCATGTAGAAGATGCGCAATGTCATTTGCATTTGCCTTCCTCAAGTATTCAGGTCCAAATCTAGCAACAGCCCCTTCGACAAAATGAAGAAGGCATTCTCTAGCCGTACTTGAAGCAATTTTCGGTACTCGTCAACGACATCGAGAGGATGAACCATATGCCAACATCCCGATGGCCGCTTGTGCATTTTTGGAGTGCATATGCACCCATCCTTCCAGTAGCATCCAGTTTTTGCGTAAAGAACTCATCATCGTCAGCTGTTACACCTTCGACAATACGAAGGAAAATATGCTTGTGCATACGAAACCTTCGGCGAAAAATATTCTCAGGGTACAGAGGTTCGTTGCTGAAATAGTCATGAAACAATCTTTCATGAGCTTCCTCATGTTCCCTATGCACATATTTTCTAGTGCGGGGTACAATTTCTTCTTCGTTTTGTTGCTCGGTATCAACGGGTGACTCCATTCTATGTAATCTTGAACCATGTAATTAAAAAATTCGAACTCGAACTTGAAGAACTTGAATCATAGTTCATTTTGGAGATATGTTGATTGAAGTGGTGTTTTTCTAGAAAATAAAAGATTGAGAAGAAAAGTGAATGGAGTTGTGATTTTATTGTTGAAGTTATGTTCTATTATATAGGAAAAATCCATCATATGTACATAACAATAATTCATTTCTGATTAGACATATCAATACAATGTAGGAGCGGAGACAATTCAATGCAATGTAGGAGTAGACAATTCACCGCAATGTAGGAGTAGACAATTCAATGCGGCACTATGCGTCATACTATTCAAAGTCAGGTGAGTTGACAATTCAATGCAGTACTATTTGTGACTTTATTCAATATCAGGTGATTAGACAATTCAATGCAATAATAATAATAATAACAATACTACTACTACTACTACTACTACTACTACTACTACTAATAATAATAATAATAATAATAATAATAATAATAATAATAATAATAATAATAATAATAATAATAATAAGGAAAAATTGTCAAGAATAAGTCAACCTTTGTCCGTCAGCTAAAAATAAGTCATCTTTTGATTATTTCTTGAATAAGTCTACCTTTAGTACTTATCAATTTTAAACAAGTTAAATTACAAATAATCGACTTTTTTCTTTCTTTTTTGTAATTTTTAATTTCTTTTTGTTTTGTCTCTCATCCCTTTGAAGAGTTACACTTATCATATTTAAGCGGTTAAATAAGTTAAGAACAGGCAATAACTTGTTAAAAACAGATTGGTATTAAAGGTTGACTTAGTAAAGGATAATCAAAAGGTTGACTTGTTTTTAGCGGATGGCTCAAAGGCTGACTTATTCTTGACAATTTTTCCTAATAATAATAAGTAGAATAATAATGAAAACGATAATGATATGATAACAGTAATTATAACGATAATGATAATGATACATTCATAATCAAAAGTTACGACACATACACATTCATAATTGAAGTACGATACAACTAAATTGCAAACTAAAACCAATTAATAACATGAACACTAACTAAATATATTTATCCTTAAATTGTAGCTTAAGTTTTTCATATATCTCTCTCTCATCCGAATCAAGGGAAGACTCTAAATTTTGAACTTCCTATCTTCCTCTTTCGTTGATTCTCTCAAGGCATCACGCTCCTTTTGATACTCAAGCAAGTCTTCTCCCAAACTAATCCTCCTAGTAAATTCTGAAGAGGATGGAGCGAGATGGAGATGGATAACTGGATATTGGGGCCTTTCTCCTACTCTTAACTTTCTTGATGCCGTCAGGACGTTTAAAGCTCGTACTTTCGTCTGGACCAGACCGTTTTTAGCTTCCGCCGCTCATTTGGGTGCCATCTGCCCATTTGTCGTAGTGTTTCATAACATTCCATGCATGCTCCAATGTAAATCGGGGCCCATGGACTTTTATCCACATCTCATAGGCTTCAGTCAGGACGTCTTCTTCATTGCAGTCGGACCCCTTCTTCCTTTTCGCCTCGGTATATATCCCGACCCATGCATTCACATCTCCGTTGATTTTTTTCCAACGACTAGTAAGAGCTTTGAATGTCCTTGGGCGTAAAGTTGGATTGAGTCGTCGTGACTCTTCCACACTCTCAAATCTTGAACCCCGAAACCATCACTATTTTGGTCGGTTCCCTTCAACACATCTCCTCCGCACTCCAGATACGCCGAAATGAGTGCATGATCTTCCTCTGCACTCCATTGAAACTTTGGTGTTGTGGCTTTATTTGAAGAAGGAGTGTGTTTAATTTCTTGTGATTGGATTTCAACTACATCATTCTTTTCATGAGGTTGTTCATGTTGTTGTGAAATATGTTGGGATATAGAGAAAGATGGTTGAGCTTGTTGTTGGGATAGATGATTAGAACTTTGTGGAGATTGTTGTGTAGCTTGTTGAGAATTTTGGTAATTCAATTGGCTTTGAAAAAACATAAACATTCTTTGGAATTCCGGATTTTGTAGCTCACTTTGATCGAATTGGAAATTATTTTGGGAATTTTGTGGATGGTTTGGATTATTTTGTGAGTAATTAGGATTATTTGAATCCATAATATTGGCTTAGTATAAGTAATATTAGGTAGGAGAGAGTAATTAGAAAAAAATAGGTTGGGAAGAAGTGTAGTGAAATATATGAAATTTGGGCTCAATTTATAGATAAAATTATTTTATACTCGTTATTGTAATTTTTTTTTTATAATATAACCTGATTTTTTTTATTAACGTTACAAAATTTAAACGTTGTAATATTACCGTTGAAGAAATCAGTAAAAAGAGAGTGGCAGCAAGACTCCACGCGTGGCAGTAAGACTCCACGTGTGGCAGTCAAGACTCCACGCGTGGCAGCAAGACTCCACGCGTGGCGGCAAGAGAATGGGCGATCGGTGGGGTCGACGCTCGTTAGACCCACGACAACACTCTCCTACTTTGGGCCCAATGTTTCCCTTCAATGCGGCGTTTCACTTGTTCTTCCGTCTCTTTTTCGCCCTTTTTCTTCGATTCGCGGCGTTTAAATTTGGCCCATTATTTATTTCTAGCCATCTTCTTTGCCACGCGGCACAATTTGACTCGTCTTGGGCGCTCCATCTAAGGCACATATGGTCTGGATTTCCAGACCAACCAACCCAAAGGGCCAAGTGCCCCAATAACAAAACTAAGTATAGCTAGTTTTACTATTTGCTAGACCAAGCTAAAACCATCCCATTGTACATGCTCTTACATTCATCATTTTAAACTGTTAGCTAGGTTGCGAATTTGGTTTAGTGAACAAGTTTTTGTATAAAATAGATAAGAGATGCGCCAATTATTATTATAGAGAATATGTAAACGTAAAAATGAGTAGAATTGTATGAGGCATTGTTGTTAAAATCCCGATCCGGATCTTACGATTCTACGATCCGAAAGGACCTCACCGATCCCAATCCCACATAGGATCTTCCGATCCTACCCAACTACAAAAAATCAAATAGTATGATCTTAATACGATCCTACGACTCTACGATCCGATCCAATCGTAAAAAAAATCACAAAGTAATTTTACATATTATATTTCTCTTATTAGATTTTGGTTGCATGTTATTTAAATCTTATAGTATTGAAAACTATCACCATTTGCTAATGAAATAAGTCATTATTAATATGTGTACTTTTTTAACATGAGGTTCTCACCATATTCTACCATAATTATCTCTATTTTACCGAGATTGTAGGATCTTACGATCCTACGATCCGATCCCACCGATTCGATCCTACCAACCCCTACGATCCAAAGTAGGATCCCGAACTGATAACATTGTGAGGTGATATCAATCATGCTCGATTTTTCTATTAATGTATTATGAAAATGTTTAGGCAATTATAAACTCTAATTTTCAATGTAAATATATATATTTGGTACCGGTTAAGTTGAATTACGAATGCCTAATTGCTAATTAAAGTTCAATAAATCCTCTATTTATTGCAACCATTAATTAAGTTTTGATATATTTAGGAGAGGATTTAAGAATGGAAAACCAACCAACCTAGCTAATGTTTCAAGTGAATTAGTAACCAGTTTACTACTTGTCAAGATCAAAATATATTAAAAGCTAACACTACAAGAAAGGTTGAATTTAACGACGGCTAAAAGCCGTCGGAAATATTAGGAAAGCCGTCGGTGAAACATCAACGACCGCTAGGCCGTCGTTAACGGGCCGTCGGTGCGATGGTGGTCGCTGAATTTAGAATCAACGACCGGCGAGCCGTCGGTGAGTAAAATACCGAACGGCTTACTTGTAATCGTCGACCGTTCAAAAAAACCGTCGGCGGCACCAAACCAACGACTTGTTTTGAGCGAGTCGTTAAATCAACGACGGTTTGAAACCGTCGTTGATTTGGTGCCCGGCGACGGTTTTAAACCGTCGGTAATTTCCCCAACGGTTATAAACGGTCGTTGTATGGGTCACATCAACGTCCGGTATAAGCCGTCGCTATTATGTAAAAGCCGTCGTTGAAGAGGAATTCCTTGGGTCCATGGTATACCTTGCAACGGCCCCTAGCCGTCGTTGATTTAATGTTTAGCCGTCGTTGTTTTTTGAAATAATATTATTTAGAATATTTTTGTTGTTACCAATAATTAAACTGTACCCGGCAAGTTGCATGCTTGTGGACCACACTAAAGTTTGTTCCTCCATCGCATTCAATTACAAAAATATGCAATTTTGATATATATTACAATTTACATTGATACTTGTATAATTACATGAAATAGATTACAATTATGTACACAAAATAGATCCCGATGTCGGGAAATAAAGTAGAATTACGTGTTTACAAAAAATATATATCGACAAAGTTGGAAACTAATAAGCTAGATGCTTGAGTAAATATAGACACTAAATGCATAAAAGTTAGTTACCAAGTTGCTGAAAGCAAAAACACTACGCTTGTCAAGGGTGTACGTGTCAGCACTACCGCCACCACCAAACCACGGGTCATCGTGCAGTGCGCGATGTGGAGGGGGCTGGGTTGCAACCTGAGGACATGTGGCCGAAACTAGACATGTTCCTCATCATTTCCTCAACAATGGCCCGACTTGACGCTTCCACCCGTCTTTGCGACCATTGCCTCCACCTCTTCCATCCGCGCGGCGACCTTTTTGCCTCCACTGCGCCTCAATCCGAGATAAAATGGACGGCTCATATGGTTGTGAAGAGCCGCTATCTCCTCGCCACGATGAAGAGTTGTAGTACAAATGATCTCCACGACCCAACCCCCCGAACTTTTCCTCGGTTCCTCCCCCCAAGCTGTCTCCCAATACAACGGATCGGGGTTGGGTGTGACCCCGAGTGGTACAATGATCCGGCTTCTTCTTGTACGTCTCCTGCATTTGGTTAAATATACTCAAATTGAAGTAAAATAAAGTGGGTAAAAAGGCCTATATTGGCCTACATTTGGTTCTAACTTTCCTACTTTGTGTATTTTCAATCAAAACAACTTATAAATACACTAAACTAACTACATATATGATGTTTGAGGTGGTTATAACTTAGACTAGCATCAAATTACTCGTATTCATTCAATTTCAAGTAAAAAGGCCTATATTGGCCTACATTTGGTTCTAACTTTCCTACTTTGTGTATTTTCAATCAAAACAACTTATAAATACACTAAACTAACTACATATATGATGTTTGAGGTGGTTATAACTTAAACTAGCATCAAAGTACTCGTATTCATTCAATTTCAAGTAAAAAGGCCTAAAATGGCCTATATTAGCCTACATTTGGTTCTAACTTTCCTACTTTGTGTATTTTCAATCAAAACAACATATAAATACACTAAAATAACTACATATATGATGTTTGAGGTGGTTATAACTTAAACTAGCATCAAAGTACTCGTATTCATTCAATTTCAAGTA
Organism: Beta corolliflora; assembly: GCA_947648045.1. Lineage (NCBI taxonomy): Eukaryota > Viridiplantae > Streptophyta > Magnoliopsida > Caryophyllales > Amaranthaceae > Beta > Beta corolliflora. The sequence goes on along the minus strand of CANSZD010000409.1, from coordinate 29,100 downwards.
AAAAGGCCTAAAAAGGCCTATATTGGCCTACATTTGGTTCTAACTTTCCTACTTTGTGTATTTTCAATCAAAACAACATATAAATACACTAAACTAACTACATATATGATGTTTGAGGTGGTTATAACTTAAACTAGCATCAAATTACTCGTATTCATTCAATTTCAAGTAAAAAGGCCTAAAAAGGCCTATATTGGCCTACATTTGGTTCTAACTTTCCTACTTTGTGTATTTTCAATCAAAACAACATATAAATACACTAAACTAACTACATATATGATGTTTGAGGTGGTTATAACTTAAACTAGCATCAAAGTACTCGTATTCATTCAATTTCAAGTAAAAAGGCCTAAAAAGGCCTATATTGGCCTACATTTGGTTCTAACTTTCCTACTTTGTGTATTTTCAATCAAAACAACTTATAAATACACTAAACTAACTACATATATGATGTTTGAGGTGGTTATAACTTAAACTAGCATCAAAGTACTCGTATTCATTCAATTTCAAGTAAAAAGGCCTAAAAAGGCCTATATTGGCCTACATTTGGTTCTAACTTTCCTACTTTGTGTATTTTCAATCAAAACAACTTATAAATACACTAAACTAACTACATATATGATGTTTGAGGTGGTTATAACTTAAACTAGCATCAAAGTACTCGTATTCATTCAATTTCAAGTAAAAAGGCCTAAAAAAGGCCTATATTGGCCTACATTTGGTTCTAACTTTCCTACTTTGTGTATTTTCAATCAAAACAACTTATAAATACACTAAACTAACTACATATATGATGTTTGAGGTGGTTATAACTTAAACTAGCATCAAAGTACTCGTATTCATTCAATTTCAAGTAAAAAGGCCTAAAAAAGGCCTATATTGGCCTACATTTGGTTCTAACTTTCCTACTTTGTGTATTTTCAATCAAAACAACATATAAATACACTAAACTAACTACATATATGATGTTTGAGGTGGTTATAACTTAAACTAGCATCAAATTACTCGTATTCATTCAATTTCAAGTAAAAAGGCCTAAAAAGGCCTATATTGGCCTACATTTGGTTCTAACTTAAACTACCATCAAACTTTTCAATCATATTTGCCTATAAATATATGTTTAGAAGTATGTACCGAGATTTGCTTTGATTTCTTGTTTGCTTTGGAATTTCTCCTTTTCGAGGAGCAGTCTTGAAATGAGTCTTGAAGAACAACTCGGGAGCGATGGGAGTACTCCTCCTCTACTCTTTGCTGTAGACATTGTTGAATTAACAAAGGCTTTATGGAACATATTCATGTAAATTACACTAAGTAGTAGATATGAAACATATTTACCATCTTCCTAGCATCTTTGTCTTGCCGAAATAGAACCACGAAAGTGTGACGGCTCGGTTGGATTAGACGAGGGAGCCACCTCTTCGGTTCTTCTTCGCTGTTCGGATTTTTCCCGAAATGTTGGGTCTTCACTTCTCTTCTTCATGTCTTCGTATATCGTCTCCCCCAACCATTTTGGCCTTTCTTTGGCTTTCTTAACCACCCGGTATCGCAAGTCTCGCGAGACGAGTTGATGCTTTTTTCTTGTAATCCTTCCTCACTAGGCCTTCTAACTCGGGAGCCCATTCGTAAATACCCTTTAGTCAAACATTAAACAAAGATATTAATAAAGTAATATAATCAATTTCATTTTTCATAATTCGATTCATACATACGTGAAAATGTTCCACCAATGCGTCTTTGTTGCATCATCGACCTCTTTGTAATTGAACCATGGTTGTCGAAAATGGCCACTGGAAAATGTCGGTGATGGACCCACTAACCTTGTTATCATCAAGCCTGAATTGAAAACCAAACAAACACGTGAATTGTGAATATCATTGCATACAAATATCATGAAATGAAGGCTTACTAACTTACCACAATCCAGTAGGGCTTAAAACCTTTCTTGGTGCACGGTTCGAACCTTCACCTTCCTCAGGTATGAGTCATCGGAGTCTCCGTGCGTGCTCACCAATGTCACGTGCTCGTGAATCATCTCCCCTGTGTCTCGACATAGGGTTACGGCTTCCTTGTACATCTGGTGAGTTGAAAAAGCTCCCTCGGAGTCAAAGTCCCACGACCTTGGCTTCCACCTAAGCCACCTCGACCTCCGCGGCCCTTAGGATTAGACATGATTACCTAAAATGCGAGAAAGTAGAAACGCGTAAGATACTTCTTTCAAGGGTGAAAAACATTTTCCTCGCCCCTGTTGGTCTCGCCCCTGCGGCCTCCCCCCTCCCCCCCACCTTTGCCCCCCCCTGGCCTCCCCCCTCCCCCTGGCTGCCCCCCCCCCTCCCCCGCCCCTGTTGTCCTCCCCCTGCCGGCCACCCCCTGTTTGGCCTCCCCCTCCCCCCACCCCGCCCCCTGCCCTGTCCTCCCCCCTCCCCCTGTTGGCCTCCCCCCTCCCCCCTTTGCCCCTGCCTGGCCTCCCCACTCCCCCTGTGGCCTACCCCCTCCCACTCCCCCCGCCCCTGTGGCCTCCCCCTGCTCTGGCCACCCCCTGTGCGGCCTCCCCCCCCCTCCCCCCCCCCCCCCGCCCCTCCCCCCCCCCCTGCTGGCCTCCCCCCCCCCTTGCCCTGTGCCCCCCCCCTCCTCCCCCCCCCCTGCCCCTGGCCCCCTCCCCCTCCCCCTCCCCCTGTGCCTCCCCGCTCTCCCCCTGTGGCCTCCCCCCCGATGGCCTCCCCCCCCTCCCTCCCCCCCCGCCCACCCTTGCCCCTGCCTCCCCCCTCCCCCTGTTTGGCCTCCCCCTCCCCCCGCCCCTGCCCCTGTCGGCCTCCCCCCCTCCCCGCCCCCTGCCCGACCTGGCCGCCTCCCCCTCCCCCCTGTTGGCCTACCCCCTCCCCCTCCCCACCCCCCCTGTGCCTCCCCCCCTGTGGCCACCCCCTGCCGGCCTCCCCCACCTCCCCCCCTTTGCCCCTGTCCGGCCTCCCCCTCCCCCTGTTTGGCCTCCCCCTCCCCCCTTTAAGCGTCACCTTTAAGCGTCAATTTCTACTAAACGAGCAACTCCAATAATAAGTAACTAAAATGAACTATGAACTTTGATTAAAGAAATCACTAAAATCTTTGATTAGCGTCAATTTCTACTAAGCGAGCAACACCAAATCACTAAAATCGACTATGAAATTATATGAAAAAATAATAAGTAGTATGAACTTTGATTAAAGAAATGATTTAATATAAGATCAAACACTTAAATGAAGAAATATACATAAAATAAAGCAAGACTAACAAAATGTGAGTAAAAAAGCCGACAAAAACAAGATTCGAATTTTTAGGAGAAATAACAAGAATTAGCAAAAACCAAATTTTACGGGTTTAGTTTCATGAGTACACAAATTATTAAAAAAAAAAAAAAAAAAAGATATTGGCCTTTGCTTACCACCGGCGAAATGTAGGTCAGGCGAGAGTCGATGCAACTTCGGTCGCCCCGAGGTCGTCGCTCGAAGTTCACTTCTCTCACGAGTAACAAAACCCAATTGTTAGGGTTCATGAGTACAAAAATTTTTAAAAAAGAGGAGAAAGTAAAGCTTACCGCCGGCGAAGTGAGGTGGAGGTGGGTTTCGTCATTTGCCGGTGGGTGGAGGAAGGAGGAAAGGCGGTGGAGGTGGTTCCGTCATTCTTTGTGCTCGCCCAAAGTCTTTCCCTCCTTTTTTTTTTTGTTGAAAATAAAACCCGATGAAACACCAGATTCAATTAACCCCCTTCGCAATCAGCGGCCGTTTCTAGCGAGTCGCCCAAGAAAAAAAACATTACGGTTTAATTCCGCAAATACAACGACCGCTTTTAGCCGGTCGTTACTTATCAACGACGGCTACACCGTCGTTATATGATATAAAGCGAGACGGTAATCAACGACGGCTTAAAGCCGTCGCTCAATATGGATTTCTGAGCGGTTTTCCTAGCCGTCGGCTGATAGGCCGTCGTTATTTTGTGATTTTCTTGTAGTGTAATATTAGCAATATATGATTGACCTAGTCTCGGGGTTATCTCAAACATGTCGGAGATTCCGTGTTAATTATAAATAGGAAAAATTGTCGAGAAAAAACGCTTATAAAAGTTACATTTTGTGAAAAACAACCTTATAAATTTTTTTTGTGAGAAACAACCTTTGAATGCGTTTTTCTTTGTGAGATCGGACCTTGGTGCCATTTTCCAGGCATTGACTAACGTTTTCCGGCCTTGACTTTTTTTTACCCCTCTATAAACAATTTACTATAAACAAATTTTTTTTTTCGACAATTTTTCGACAATTTCTTTCTTATATAACCACTTCTTCTTCCCTTTCTTCCACACTTAACCACTTCTTCTTCTCTCTCTTCCACACTTAACCCCAAATCTGAAATTTCCCAAACAAATCCCTAAATCTGTTTTGCTCCCGTATTTTTAGGGTTCTTCAATTGGTTAGTTAAGGGTTCTTCACTTGGTAAGTTTAGGGTTCTTCAATTGGTTAGTTAAGGGTTCTTCACTTAGTAAGTTTAGGGTTCTTCACTTGGTAAGTTTAGGGTTTATGATTCCCTTCCTTGTTAAAGATGATGTCTTTGCCTTCCTTTTAGGCGCCATTTTCATAAGATAAAAGAGGAAAATGAAAGCAAGAACCAAAATTAGCCAAAAGAAGAGATATGAACCTTCATAAAGAGAGGAGAGAGAATCGCTGAAGAAAGATAAATGAATTACTGAGAAACGTTAACATAAAACAATAATGTAAAAAACATCTAAATTGTCAATGCTTATAAATATTTGTTTATAGTAAAATTTTATAAGGTTTATAGGGTCCAATATTTATAAGGAAAAATTGTCAGAATTTTTTTTTTACTATAAACAATGACCCTATAAACATAAAACAATAATGTAAAAAACAATTATTTAAGATTAAATTTTACAAAATAAAACATCTAAATTGTCGAGATTATGGACAGTGTGTTTACTATGAATAAAGAATTTACATATTTTTTGGACCCTCTTAAATAAAAAGGTCTTATATGCAGTTATAAGATGAACATCTAAAATTATTTAAGTTATGCTGTTGTTGCATTATACACCCTGCTCGACTGCCTTCTCAAGTCTTAACGATTCATAAGATGAACACCAATTATGACGAAGCTTGCATTATAGCTTAACTTTAAAAATTGCAATAGGGTCACATACATTTATTATTGTCATTTTCATATAAGTCAAATCAATAACACACCATGCACACACAAAACCAATTACTTCATCTACAGGATTTAATCAAAGACCTGTCTGCGATTCTCGTCTTTTAATTTCTCCATTCGTGCGTAAACAGTAAGCTCTCTTGACTCTACATAACGTGACAGTTTTAGGAGGAAAATTTCAATTTTTCTTCTCTTGCTCTGATTTTCAACTTTCTTCAGCTCTAGTACATGAGTACGTACATGACATTAATTACAAGCTTAATTATAAGTTAGTATATTATCTGCTTTTTTTCTTATTTTATGAAATATATAGAGGTTATATATAAAGGTTGATGAAGTAGACATGATTTTAATCCTAAAGTTTAAATACCATCCCCTTTTCCATACTGACATCCACAGTCACATAAACAATCAATAATTCAATATGGTTCATGCTATTAAGATGTTATTCATTTAATTGTTGGAATTGTGATACTAGTTTTATTACTTTAAGGTCGTGATTGAAATTTTCCCTCTTTTAGGTTATCTAGGGCTATTTATTTTAAGTGGTCCTTTCTTTTTGCGGAGGAGTTAATAAGTAAAAATCCTATATAATTGCAGAATTTGTTTTACCCATATAATTTAACTTCTTATGAAGTGTAGATATTGTCTAATTGATCATAAGAAATAAAAATTTTACCCAAAAAAAAAGGTACACTTAAGTGCTGAGTGTACCCAAAATTATTTTTGTGGTTCATCAAGTGATTTAATTCTTATAAGCTACAAATGAGTAGAAAAAATTCTTAAGTACACCTAACTTTATGGGCACCTAAAAATATGAAATATTATAATTTTATAGGAAGTTCCAATTAACTAGAGGGCCTAGATAAACAATGTCCACCATATGTGGGAATTTCGAAGCTTTTGCGATCGATCGAAGTAAGTAATATCTTCATATTTTTTATTTTCATAGGAACTTCTACCCCAAATATTTTCTATGTCAGCCAATGAAGCACTCAATCTACTGAACTAGACATAATGAAGTTATAAGCACTTGCAAACTTCATACTCCCTTGTCATCAAATAAACTTCTTATTATATCTTTGTTGGGCAATCCAAAAAAAAAACTTTCGATCACCTTAAATAGTTGATTTACCCTCACCACTTATGTGACGCTGATTCGTCTCTTATTAATTCTCTTTTTTCATATCTCAACTCCCATGTGATGTGAGCCCTCTCCATTATTTCTCTTTCTCTCTCTTAATCAAACTTTTTATTCTTATACTTTAATACTAATTTACTAGAATTGTGGAAAATAGACTTTTATGAATGTCTTAGCTATTCCTATTAGCAAATTTTTTAATTCCAAGATTCTGCTCAACATTGACACTGCATTAGTGCGGACTTGTAAACAACTTTCTTACATCCACCTACCAAACGAATTGAAAAAGTATAAAAAGGTAAAGTATAAGAAGATTTAAGAAATAAAAATTATGAGAAGATAGAAATATGGGAAGGAGAATATATGGGGATATAGGGTAGCTTAGCTTATTATATTTGTTGGTACGGAATCACACAAGATAATAGGAGACAAATCCACTAAGCATGTAGAATGTCTCTCCAACATCCCAAGCTAGCAGCGACAGCTGTTGTTCTTCCTTAGTTATATAGTTTTGGTCTTACACAGTTGGAGACTACAGTCTAAGAAAGTATTCTATTGATATAGTAAGCTACAGTACATTGATCAATTGTCTTGGACCATAATTAAAATTATAGTCTTGGACCATACATAAAAAAATTTAAATTATAGTCTTGGACTATATATGCATTATTGCATGCAACTGGCCGGAAGATCAAAGCTGAGTTGTATGTACATATATATGCACGTATCTTTGATTAGCTTAGATGCACGCATGCGTGCACCTCTAATTTTCAGACGATATATATCACAAAGGTTTAATGAAATTATAGTAGAAGAAGATATTATGATAATAATTGCATAAGAAGTAGTTGTTTATTTGTATTGACGATATCATAACGTTTAAATAGAATTATATATAATTAGGACGACCTAGCTCTTTACGTAATATAAACAATATTATGATTATATATATGAAGATGACATATGTACTTTAGAGTTGGTGAAAGTTAACTAGACACAATAAATCGATATTATTAGCTAATTTTAGTTTCAGCTTTGTAAATCAAATTGATCAACACAATTAACTAAACTAACTAAATAAAATTCTATTGAAGTAGTAAATTTCAGAATATCAATATCAATCAAATAAGAGCCGACATCCCAACTACCACTAGAAAGATCAATATGAAAGATATTAAAAAGTGTAACAAACTTATATGGACTTGGTCCACGCTAAGTTAGTGTGACCTAATCTTCAATTCAAATGTGATTTATGAAAAAAAAGGATCACTTATATAAAAAAATATATATAAAAGATGAATAGATATAAATTATGAAGTTTGGTATGAAAAAAAAAAAGGTTCTTATGTCATGAAAGTGAAAATTTAAATGCGTGATAAACTAATGTGAGAAGAGGTTCTTATATTAAAAAATACGATCATTTATGGTAGATAGTAAGCGTATATAGTGTAACTTAAAATTTGAAAAGGTTAGTATATGGAGCCCAAGGGGTCATTTATGTTAAATAAGTGGTTTTGGTCGTGATAATATTATTGTGGGAATGAGGGTCATACTAACTTCTTATTTGCATTTTTTCAACATGGATATGAATGCGACATGTAACAACTCATTAACATATTAAAACCAACATAATATAAGCAACTAAGACACTTGTTTTAGTCAACATCAACTAGGTCATCTTGTACTCGAGTCAAATCATTTTTCTTGGAGACCTTCAGTTGATTAATATCAATGAGTACAGATAGATATACATGTGCAATTGTGGTGTGTTGGTTTGAATTAGGAGATTAGAAAGATTACCCATGCATCTTCTTCCATTAGTACCACCCAATTCTCTCTAATTATCTCTTCTCACAGCAAGGTGAAAGAATCAATTAACGCAATCTAACTTTACAAACTATGTCCTTCGCCTTAGTATGAAGACTGCAAAGAATAACCGGAATCCTCAACCACTAATAATCTCAGATTCTAATTAAAGACACAAGGTAGAAAGTCTTACCATTAAGCTAATCACTCATGGCAAATATATGTATATATAATTAAGTTATAAATAGTATTAATTGTAAATGCAAATATGTTCACATATAAACACTAAACCTCCCCCCTCCAACTGTTTTCTCATTCCTTCATAAAAGGAATGACTTCTCATATATAATTGTTGTGTACATAAGTATCTAGAATAAGACATAGTTAGCCTTAATGATGAGCCACTTTATAAGGCATTTATTTTGGAGAAATATAAAGGTATCCACTGTACGGTAGTGACTAATCTCCTTACCCGGGTGCTCCACTATAGGGTAAAGGATTGGCAAAGAATCCTTTGGGAATCGAGCTTCAAATCGATTGGTTAAGGAAGACAAAGTGAGCAATAGCTATATCTTAAAACTATTTGATTATTTTACAAGGCATCTATGATAAAATGGGAATAACTTTGTCTTTTTATATGTTCTAATACACCTATCGTTTAAATATATAGACCGACTCTATAATACCACCTAATAAGTAAGGAGAATTACATCATACTATGTTATTGAAATATGGAGTTGGGATATACTTCTATGAGGCTATCTTACCAATCTCCGGATTCGCACCCTAGACTTAGGTCTTAGGAGGTAGGAGTACCTTTTTATTGGACAATGGACATGTAGAGTGACCAAAAAAACTGTAATCACATGATATTTTAGAGGAGATTTTGTCGAGGGGGCGCTTTTAAAAGCATTTTAGTTGTGAGCGGGGGCCCAAAAAAAAAATTAATTATGAGACGATGCGCTTTTAAAATATTTTGGTTGTTATTTGGGACCGGCCCATTTTCCGGCATAAATGTCAACATTCCGACATTGACTTCATTTAGCTCCCCCGATCTCTTTCCTAAACCTCGGGCGTTAAACTCAATTCCCCTCTCTTTTTCCACTTTGAGTTTGGCATATGGGGGTGTTAATGGAGGGAAGAATGAGGGAGCGAGAAATGAGGAAAAGGTGGGGGGTTTTAATGGAGAGTGGGATAGGAGAAAGATGTTGGGGTTTACGCGTGAGAAGTAAGGAAAAGGGTGGTCGATTTAAGTGAAAAAGGTGGGTCGATCTTGGGAATGTTGACTTTTATCTTGGGAAAATGAGTTTTGGGTCACAAATAGCAACCAAAATATTTTAAAAGGCGATCTCATGATTAATTTTTTTGTAGTCTGCTCTTTCACAACCAAAATGTTTTAAAAGGTCGCTTTTTGACAAAAAGTTACATTTTAGAGGATACCATAAATTACAAAGTTGACGCAATAGCCTTTAACGAACCCAAAAGCCAAAAGGCAATGGTACAGATAGATTATCTCTAGAAATGACAACAATTTCTGGAGAAACTAACAGCAATATATATGTCTACGAATATCGTCGACAATTTAAATACATATAGTCGGCATAATAGAGATGAAGGCCACATATGGGCAAACAACTACTCTTATTTGGCAAAGCAACTTGCATTGACTGGATTACTTTTCATAACAGCTTACTTTCCATTTATAGCATATAATGGGTATTAAATTAATAGTGGAAAATTTGTCTTTTTTTTTTATTCTTGACATCGGGAGATCAACATATAGTATTGGAGATTTTGTCGAGACTTTAGCTGCCGACTTATATTTGCGCTAGACATGCCTTTAGAAATATACATGGATTTACTCAGCTAAGTGGGTAACTATTACTGTTTATGGAGTATCCGCACCTTCATCAACTACGTCCGGGTGGTTCTTTGTCCAGTTGAATATATCTTCGAATAGATCACATTTAGCCAACAATACGGCGGATTATCTCTCAAAAAAGGTCGCTCTATTTACTGCTGCAGGGGTTGACGTCGTCACTAGAACTGATCCTACCTTTGATCATTTTATTCTTCTAGATTCGTTAGGTCACTCCCTTGAGAGAAGGGTGTCCTAACTTCTTCTCATGTACTAAAAAAAAAGTGGGTAACTATTACAAAAATTGAAACCTCGTGAACTTGGGTTGTCGTAGCGCCAGATTTAAGTCCCAACACCTTAGTCTCCTTTAATTTACCACCATTACAATAAAAAAAATTAAATTAATGGAGTATACAATATGATATTGCGCACGTGATCAGATTGCAAAGCTAGTTAACTTTAATTTGATGAACTATATACAGATACTCAAAGTTTTTTTTTATATATAGATTTTAACTACAATATTCAATTTAGGGTTTTGTTTAGCATTTTGATTCTATATATATTGTTTATATGAAATGTTGTTCTAATAATCCTCATCGACCCGTTTGGTAGGTGGTAATAATTGGCGGTGATGGGGATAATGAAACCTTATGTACTTTGTTTGGAATATCTCATATATATACACATTACCATGGTAGGAATCCTATCATCTAACATGCATAATCTTCTTAAATATCTATTCCACTACTCAATTTTAATTTTTGGGATGCATTCTCTGCATCTTTTAATCAAAGTTAAGTTTAAAGGCGGAGAAGTCACTAGTAGAAAAACGACGATTTGCGTCTCCTCATCTGCGTCGCACAACAGGACAAACGTCGCAGAAGACTCATTTGCGTCACATGCAACAGGGTGTCGACGCAAAAGACGACCTATGTGCGTCGTATTGAACTAGCGTGCGACGCAAAACATCATGTGCGTCGGATGGGCCAAAAATGCGACGCACATAACAGAAGCTATGCGCGTCGCATGAAGCCCACATGTGACGCACATAGCTTGAGGCCCGCTTGGAAATACCCATGTGCGTCGGACCTATGGTCCATGCGACGCGGATAGAGTTTCATATTAGGTCGCCTCCCACTATTTTCAAACCTACCTACCCTTTCAATTCTCAACCGTTTCTTTTCAAACCCCACACCACTCTCTCTCTCTCTTTGCTCTCTCCCAAATAGAAATCTCTGGTTTCTCTTCAAATCCCCCAAGTTCGCACACAAAACTTCAATTCGCCTGCTTCACAATCGCCATTTTTGCATGAAGATCGTCTGCAATTCATCAACACAATCTGCTTCACAATCCGTCGAGCCCCTTTTTCGATTTCCAGCGAGCGGTGACCTTCAGCGGTGGCCTTCAGCAAACGGTGACCTTCAGTGGTGACCTTCCGCGAGCGAATCTTCGGCGTCTTCAACTTTGCATAAAAGAAAAAAAGTTAGTTTTCAATTTCGTTTTTTCATTTTAAGATCTGATTTTCTATTTTAGTTTTCAGTTTTTTCATTTTCAGATCTGAAAAATAAAAACTTTTATATGTGATTTTTTTTGTTTACTTTTTTGGCATTTGAAAAATAAAAGCGATTTAATTCATACAATTGAAAATAAAAGCTGATTTTTTTGTTTACTTTTTTGGCATTTTTAGGGTTTATTTTCAGATCTAGAATTTTCTGAAATTCTTATTTTCATTTTCAGATATGGAATTGGTGCTTCTCAAAGTCGGCTCCCTCGAGCTCATCGGAAAACGTCGGCTGCATTATTTTCAGATGGAATTGTTCTAGATTTAGTTTTAATTTTACATTTTTTGAAGATCGATCTTGAATCTAGAAATGAATGGGTTAGGTTGTATTCGAATTGTTGTATTATATTAGTTTTCACGAATTTGTTGCATTATATATGTTCATGAATTCTTTGTATTATATACGAATTTGTCGATTCTGTACTAGTGGTTGTAAGTTACTTTCAATTTTTTTTTTTAGATCTGGTAAAATTTGTAAGCCATATGTGTAAATTACATTTTTTATTAATGAAATTAAGTTACTTTCATCTTTTCTTCCTCGATTTTCTTGTGGATCTTGAATTTGTTTTTTTTGTCTTTTTGCGAGTTGATCAAAAGAGTGAATATCATGGGTTGATAAGCTGATGTGCGTCGCATATACACTACATGCGACGCGAGATGAAATTCATTTGCGTCGCATGTAGTCTTTGCGTGCGGCACATGAGTGGTTGGGCTTTCGGCTTGGCCATCTGCGTCGCACTTTACTCTTCATGCGACGTAGATGAGTCTTTTCTTCTTTGTGACGGGGGCGAGGAGTCATCTGCGTCGCATGGTAGGTAGGGTCGGCGCGAGATAGCTAATCAATTGCGTCGTGTCGTTGTCAGAGCCTGGATCTCTGTATCTGATGCTGCGTCGAGGCTGTCTTGCGTCGGACCCATGTCCGACGCAAATAGGTGCCTCGCATCCAGACGCAAATCGTCTATTACTGTCTTAGTGAGTATCAATCAATATGATCGATATGATCGAGTCCAATCAAGTATAACCATAAGGTGAAATTATGAATTATACGGTCCTAACATAAGCTTAGATAAATTCAAATGAAGAGAACAAACTCTGAAATTATCATTGACGAACTCCCTCATTTTTTTTTTCTTGGAAGATCACAAGCTTCGCTTAGGGTCAAATGAAATCACAAGTTTAACTTTTTTTTTTTTTTTTTTTTTAGGGGAATCACAAGTTTAACTTAGGGGTAGATGATAATGCATTTCTTTTCAATACTATACTACCATTTATTACCATCTATATACCAAATAGACCATCAGGATTCATTTATTCGTTATTCATTGACCCATGTGCCTCTCTTTAAAGCAATAGACTGATTATTTAGAGGTCAAGCCACTATACATTCAGCACCATATACCCTTCAGAGAATCTTACACAAGGCTTTATCCGCAAAGATTCTCCATTATGTTTTTTTTTCCTCTCTGCAGCCTCACAATGCTCACAAGCTTCAACTCTCTAGAGCTTTATTTGTCCTATACTAATTTTAATAACCCTTGATGCTCATCTATGGACATCACATGACATATATAGATCATTACAATACTAGAGATTTCGGAATATTTACATTTTCTCATGATGAATTGATCCTAACCATGCTTTGATGAAATTCCTTCATGATTCAAATGCCATGAAGAATCAAAGCTCTACCTTTTTCAATAGGTTAATTACAAGTAAAATATATTCTCCTTTCATGCAAAAGTTGATACAACATATTAGTCATATCTGATCGAAACTCAAGTTATGTCTTATTAAATATATTGTTAGTTTTTGTACAAATCTCAAAGATCTTTATTCATCTTGTTGATATTAGTCGATGAGATTGAAGCCATATCCATGAGCTTTATGGGAAAAAATGTACTAGATATCACATTTTAAGATATATTTTCAATTTTTAATAAATTAAAGCAATTTAGACTTCTTTTCAATTTATCCTCAAAGTAAGAAATTGATTCAAAAATTACGGGACCTAAAATAGCATTGGCTTTTTTTATTATAAATACTTTTTTCCCTCTGAAAATTATTACAATAGTAAGTGTACATGTACTCTAAATTTTATTTCCGAAAAATAAATAATTTCTACCCTTGGAAATATTTATGATCATGACTTATTTGGACGATCTAATATAAATTTGAGAGATGTTTATATTATACTTCATATATTAAGAACAAATTACATCTCCCCCACATAACAAACTGCTGAATCCACTAGAAATTCTAAGAAAATCAGTCCCCACAACCAATCATTTCCACAGGGCCGGGTATGAACAAATTATAGAAAGCCAAAGATGGGCAGCCCCTCCCCCCCCCCATGTGATATATTGAATCTATTACCATATAGCTTCCATTACCATATATGCAACAACTTTAATTTCTTGTTTATGATTTTTGATGGACCATATATATAAAAATAATATTATACTATCTCCTATATTATGATGTAGTATGATATATATATGGTGATGATACGTACACAGTTTCACTCCCCCCTTTCTAAAGACGACAAAGACGAGAAAGAGAGAAAATTATATGGGTAAAGTACTAAGAAAGAATAGTGATGGGACAAATTTTGGGTAAGCAAAATTCAGGGCCCACTTTGTAGTCCAAGTGGGTAATGGAACCATGTGCAATCATATGGTAGTTGGCCCTTCTTAGGCCCACCCTAACTATCTTTTTTTCTTCGTTTCCAAGCCCTCGTTTTCAAATTTTTTTGCTTTAAAACTTTATTATGCTACAACTATCTATGATCTATCCACGACAAATTATCACACACTTTCTCAAGTTTAATTTCTCTCCCTCTCTCACTTCTTTTGTTGTCGTTAGAGTATTTGTCTTAAGGTAAATTATATAAGGATAACTTGTACTTTAGTCTTTATCTTATATTTATATGATCTTCACTTATTGTACATTCGCTATAGTATTCCTAAACTTTGGAAAACAACCGAAAAATCTATTGCAACTTAGAGAGATTTTCATATTCTGAAACAGAGTTGTTCTATAAATCGTCTAAATTCTAAAATTCATGGTTACCAAAAGGTGTTCAAAAGGGTATATCAAACCCCTTGTTTCACAAATCCCGAAATTCTAAAATTCATTACTTCATTTTTAGACATATTATGCATAAACCCCATATTTTAGGCAATTTATTTCGTGAAGATCCATCTTAGTGAAGTTATTTTATGGCAAATTTGAAAAAATAAGTACCCCTTTCACTTTTTTTTTTGAGGGGGAAAAGCTCAGGAAGCTTAAATTAAATCAAGTTCAAAAAAGTAGGCCAGAGTCTCTTCACATAGATCCCAATTTTGAATTAATTAATTAACAGGAAAAGGTCATGTGCTATATATACTCTCATTCGCTACGGCAATACGGTGAGCAAAAATGAGATTGAGCAAAGAAAAGAATTAAATTCTAAGATAAGAATGCTTTTTTATTCTTATTATTGAGAAATAAATTAAATATTATATTAGTATGGGATGACCCCTCAAACATGAGATTTATAATGTGATTTTTTTCTATTTTTTTATTTTGTAATTTCTGCATAATATTAATAAATATTTGGCTCTTATTTATGATAGTACAAGGCCTTAAAATGTTTAGGAGGGACTCGTTGATACCACTAATATAGTGGGGATAATTAAGGGAATTTTAAGAGTTTGATGATACCAGATGATTGTAGGTGGAACATCTAATATCATGTTGACGTTATTATATTTGTAATTTAGTAAAAGTCGTGTTTCTTAAGGTAAGAATTAAGTTGGAAATTAGCATGTGGTTAGTGAAACAAACCGCTAAGGTCTAAATCGATACAAGTGCAGTACATCATTAAAGCAATGTCTACCATATAGACTAGTTTACATGATTGCTAAAATGAAAAATTCACAGAGTACTACACCTACATACACAATATAAATACCTATTTGAAAGCATTTGCAATTGTAATTATTTTAATCTTAATAACTAGTAAGTAGTACTTTGTCTTAGTCGTTCTTACCAATGGTTTTCGAGATTTTGAGATAATCGGATATCCAACTATACTAGGAGCTATCTAAGAGTAGAGTTTCTTTTATCCCTTCCCTCATTTTAAACTGGTTTATCCTACTAAACTGAACTACTACTATATGTTAATTTGTAAGAGGCGAAAATCAACTAAAAAAGTATAACCAGTTAAGTTGGATTAGGTTAACCTATAGAACTAGTAGTTCGATCTACCATATACGTACAATAATTAATTATTTAATTTTTTTATAAGTAAGAGATCTAAATAATATCAAAATCGTTATTTAATTTTTTTTTTATTGCACTACATTCTACACTTTTTTATCAAAAAAAAAAAGAAATATGACTATAGGTCATTTTTCATGTCCAAATATTTGACTCACCTTTTCATAAATTAAAGCTCTCACTTTTATAGCAACACTATTCTTTTTCAACTAAAAATAAAACTGTATCATGACATAAGACTCAAAATCATTTTTAATCAATTTATACTTCCCTTGACCTCAAAATATAATAAATAAATAAAAAACCACTTTTAATTTCTTTAATTTAAAAGTATAGACTGAATTGATTCTCAAGCTAAGCTTCCTTCATTCCCCAATATATAACTACAAGTCTACAACCTCCCATTTCTCATCTCTAACTTTTTCTTCCTCCTCTCATTCTCTTCACATGTTTGTTCCACCCTCTCCAACCAAATAATTAACCCAAACCACAAAAACAAAATAAAATTCTTCCTCCCTATTATTTCTCTCTGTTCTTTCTCCTATATTCATTGGGTATGCAATATATATATAAGTACAAATTGTGTCAGAATTAAGTCAGAAGGAAAATCTCCTTTTGTATTTCTGACAAGAGGACCCTTTTGTGTCAGAAACTACAATATCTCTTCTTCCTTCCAACTATTCCACCAAGATTTTTCATCCATTTATACTCGTCCACCCCAACAAGACTTTACCAATTCGACAATCCTCTTCTCTCTCTCCTACCCAAAAAAACCTAAAACGACGAAAAAAACACAAAAAAGATGGATAATTCTTCTCCTCCTCCTCATCATCATCAACGTCCTACTTCCTTAAATCTTAAGTCACTAAGAACAAAGTTTGCCCTTCGTTTCCTTAGGGCTCTAAAGAAGATCCAACAACAAGAAAAAAACTCATAAAAGAATTAATGGTGGTAGTAATTTCATGGTGGCTCAAAAATATAATAAGGTTAAGGTGGCTTCTGATGCTTCCTTGGCTGCTGCCGTTGGTCCAAGACGGGCTTGGAGCCGGTCCATGTTGTCAAGGATCCGGCTTAGTTGGCGCCGCCGTGGGTTGGTGAAGAGAGAGATTGTCACCACCAGGCGAAAGCGGCGACGAGAGGCTGGCCGTGGTGAGAGCGGCCATAGACAAGCACATGAGCTGAGAAGGTTGGTGCCTGGTGGAGAAGTCATGGATTATCAGGGTTTGTTAGATGAAACTGCTCATTATATTAAGTGCCTTACTACTCAGGTAAAGGTTATGAGAAGTATTGTTAATTACTGTTCTACCACTTAAATAATTCTAAAGTTAAAAATAATGAAGTATCTCTATATATATGTGTCAATTGTATAGAGGTAATAATAGAGATAAATATGATGAAAGAAAGAATAAGGTTTGATGAGTAAAGTCTGATACAGAAGCTAAGGAAATCATGTAACATATACTACTCATGTCTGTAGATTATGTACAATCATATCACAAAAAAAAAATAGTTTAATTGATGATTAAATTGTACATTAGAGGTAAAAGATTTGGTATTTGTAGTTTTGTTTATAAGTTTTTGATTATTACTTTGAAGAGATTTATAAGAATGCTTTGTTGTTTATGCTTGTGTTTTAGGAGTAGTTATTATATATATTGGGAATTTCTTCTAAAGATATATTTCCCTATTTGTTTCTCTCTAAGATCTATCACATATGTATATCTTTAATTGTTCTATAAATAAAAAGTTAAATTATCAGCCAAAGAAATATAAACAGTTCCTTCAAAATATATATAGTTTTCAGTAGGCAGCTTTTGGAAGTTCGTTAATCATACTGTTTCTGGTGTCTGTGTGCATCGTCTGCGCAGGCTAATTTTCTTCGTTCTTTCGAGAGGCTCTCTTTTTTAATTACAATTTACTCATTTAGATGATTTGAAATGAAGCGATGAGTAAAAAAAATGATGGGTGTATCATCTTCGCAGATGCACTAGAGTGTATGATAAATTTTTTGAGCTTTTGGTTAGTACATGATATGTGAAGAACTGAAGGAAAGCCATCATTTTTGTGCTTGTTATATATATCTAGGTCGGCTTCTTATGTTCATTCCCTTGAAATTATTGAAGGAAGATAATTGAGTTGGCGTTTTAAAGAATATAAATGTAGCATATTATAAGCGGAAATTTTTTATACAATGGTCTAAAATCATCTAATTGATTGGTTGCGCCACATATTGTGTACAATTGTTGCATAGGATACTTTTTGCATTAGCAAGTATCACATATTACTCAGTAAATACATCAATGCCGGTCACAAATTACAAACTGGACAATCCAAATTATTCTAAAAAAGTTATGTAATCTTCAACTGAAATCTCAAATATGTTCAGTAAAACATGCTCAAGAATATAGTCGCGTTATCAAGATAACAAAGTGCATTAATTTTTATACATCTTATCATCAATATATTGGAATTCTCTTGAAATATTATTCCTTAATGGAGAAACAATCTCATAGCGCATAAAATTATGGCTGGAGGAGGGAAAAACCCCATATAGTAGTAAAGATTTAATTATTTTATAATATAAAGGAATTATAGTGTGATTAGCTTGTTCATTACTTGATGTTAATTTGAATCCTTTGTATGTTCCTACTAATAATCTAAAGATTACTTAACATAATCATATAAGAAAAGTCTTATGTTGGTCATCTAACTAATAATGATGCTTCATATCTTTGCATTAATAAAAGCCAGCTAGCTATATTGTAATCTAGTCTTCATATACTTGTAGCTTGATGTATACTCAAGCATCCAAATAAAAATAAAGCTAAGATTACAAGATTAGAGGAAGAATAATTAAAGACCATATAGCACTTTATGCAAAATGGACAATTCATGCATGTCACATGAGCTGAGTACTGTACTAATTTTGGGTAATTAGGAGGGTAAAAAACATTGTGTCTTATTATAAAAGATTGTCTCTTTCTTCTTTTAGTCATAAAGAGATTGTGTCATTTAGATACTACATAACATGTGAAATTGTTTGGTAATTTGATGAAATTGTTCTATTGTCAAAGCCTCGAAAAGTTTCCATATTTATAACCAGGGGAACAAAAGGTACCAAAGTCCTCTCATGCACCTTTAATACAACTAGAATAAATACTTATAGTTTAGGTCTCTATTCTCTATCATTGGGGTGAATTCAGATTAATTCATCAAAATCCTACGTACTGTTGGCTAGTGGTAAGTTGGTTCACATAATTACTCAACAACACATAAGTGCTTATATATACTTTCCTCCGTTTTTTTAGATGTAACATTGGACTTTCGCGTTTGTCGAGGCACAAATTTGGCCAGATATTATCTCCAATTGTATAAAAGTAAAAATTATAAAAAATATATATTTGGAAAGTGTATACTGTGACGAATCAAAAAGATCTCAGCGTAGTATATTTTTTCTTGCGCATAAATAACGATTAATGGTCGAAAGTGTATTGGATGAATAGTCTTCGAGAATCGATATGTTACGTCTAAAAAAAACGGAGGGAGTATATGTTTATATGGCTTTCTCACATAATACTTATATATGTCTCTCGTACGAGTTATTAACCCTGAAAATTAACTAAAACATTTGTCATTGAACTAGTCAGGGGAATATATGTTCGTGCACGAATGATCCTGTAAGTTTAGAGCACACAAGGTTTAGATTCTAAAAGAGAGGTGGACAACATACAAGTCGAAGCTCAGAAGAATTGCACTTAATGCTTAAATTTGAATGGTAAAAACACGGGTAAATCACTAGATTATTATATCATGAGTAATATTATATCTCTAGGTTTCTTCTAAAATTGCATGATGAATTAAGCCATCCACGAATTAATTCTGAAAATAAATATTTGAAGATCATTCTTTTTGGTAGTTTTCAAATCCTAAATCTCACACAACGATAACAAACAACCCCTAACAATTAAATTGGTCGCGATGCTGAATATCCATTGTATTACTATTGACAAACACCATTATTTTTGGTATAAGTTCAAATGGAGAACAATTATATAGCGAACAAGAGAGAAAAATTGTACCACACAACAAGTAGATTTACAGTGAGACATTTGTATCATTCGACATGGTATAAGGCTATAAGCGCATGCACGTTGAATTTAACTGCAAACTTTCTTGAGGGTGAGATCTTGTTTAATGAAGTCGTGAGCTGTAGCTACTTAGCTAGGAGCAGGCTGGAGAAGAAGTATAGAGTAGAGATGAGCCTCAATTCTTTTAGAGATCGTGGGGAGCACATCACTAGCTCCTCCACACCCCCATGTTCATAATGACAATCAAACCAAAGGCATTAAATGTATTTTCTAGATTGGTATTGGTTTCATAATTTATATTTTATAACACGAGTGTTACGTCTTCCCTCTGTTTGTAAATAGATCTTTCGATTTTAGTGCTGTAACACACTTGTGATCACAATCGATGCGCGGTTTTAATAATTAAAAATATATATCTAATTATTAATTACTGAAAACAAAGGGAGTATTTTTTTTCAAAATGATATCGATTTCAAAACTTATAACAACCGTGCGTCTCTTTTTCTGATCTTCTTCTTGACAACATAGAAATGCAAGGGGAAAAAACACAATATTTAAACCATAAAGGAACCACCTAGGCACCTATAGAGGTTGCATTAGTGATGCTGAAAAGCGTTGCGTAGCTTCTAAGAAGGAATGTCAACAACATCACTGTGATATTGAATTAAGCTATAACTTTATAAAGATAGATTATACATTACTGGAGTTTCAAGCATATGCTTGATATTCTCAAGTAGTGTGATCTTAAAACTCGAAGATTAGGTAAAAGTTCTAATTACTTGGATGAAAACTTCTTAAGTTGAATATAAGTTTTGTTAGGTACGTGTTTGAAGGACTGTATTTTTCATTTGCAAATATTGGAGGATTGTTCTTGTACTTCGAGCACGAATCCTATATGCATCGCTTCACCTCTACACGACCTTTGATCTTTTCATGCATTTATTTTACTTAATGAAATGGTTTGTCAACCAATGATGTCTTGGCCTAGTGGTTAAGATTGAGGTGCTGTGAACGATAGGTCGCGGGTTCGAATCCCCCTATAAAACTTGCTTTATGCTTTGCGCCGTGGCTCCATATGGATCAAAAAAATGAAATCAAACTCATCATTGTTATACGGCTCTATTACCGCCTATCAAACACGCCGTTCCTGTATGTGATTCCAAAAACATAACTCGCCAAAAGATGGTAGAAATTGGAGAGAGGGATGGATTTTGGCTCAGTGGAGGGGGACAAGTTAGTGAGAACATTTTCATTGAGAATATAAATGCAATTGTTAAGGAAAAATCATCTGTCATCTTCTAATGGAAAAGAAAAAGCATCGGTGTGCAAGCAAATCAAGTTATCATCTACAGGGTTTGGAACTACGCCAATGACTATATAAGTATATATATTGAGTTAATTAGATAAGATACAGTAGAATCGAAACCTAATTAGTTGGGGTCTTGATGATATCGATTAATTAGCATCTTAGCTAATACAACAAATATAGATACGCATTGATAATTCCATGCCCTTTCTGGCTTCTATACTACTACATCAAATAAATGTCTTGTGTTCGAGCATTATACTATATAATCCATGTCATCTTATTTTTAATCATCATTTACATCAACATATCCTTAAATGATTTGCTAGCTTTTTGAATAAAAGAGTTTAGCAAGAAAATATAATAAAAGAGGTTATCACAATATGCATTGTCTATTTGGACACTGATCGACCATAACCAACTAAGATAAGCTTTTTATACTACTTAATTGGCTTGGCTTATATAATGATCGTTCCTTAACTATAATCTATACTCATGGGCGGAACTTTTTTCGGGGATCAAAGGAAAATTTCAAAAAAAAGATTAAGAGGGGCCAATTTGATATATTTACCTATTTAAAATAAAATATAGCAAATCTTATCTTAATTTTTGAAAAAAAGTAAGTTGGGTGATGCAGCGATCCTGAGGCCCCCCAATGTTCCACTCATGTATTTGGATACAACTTGTGTAATATAAAAAATCATGAATATTAGTTCGAATTTAAACAAGGAAGCTCAAGTCGAACTTAAAACCTCAAACGTGCGCAATGAGCCGAGCTCGATCAAACAAACAGATTAAGAATCAATTTTTTTAAGGGCATTAAGAGTCAATTAATGCAAGGATAGAGTATGAAATTTTTTTTCAAAAAAAATGGCGGTTACTATATATGACAATAAGGAAGTCATAGTAAATTTCGGAAAGTAGTACTATCACTATGTACTGCTCCTAGTTAATGATTTAAAGCATGCACACGACATGAGCAAAACTTATTTGAACCACCGAAGAAAATGCGAAGTAGTACCAACTACCAAGGCAAGATGTAAAGGAAGTGGGACATTTTATATTTGATCAATTTCCTTGACGTCCGTCGTCCCCACGATGTTTTTATCTTTGGAAATTATGATTGGTTAGTAGTTTAGTACACGTTGATTTTGTAGGCCGTGTATGGGAAAGCATTCAAGTCTATATATTCGCTTTCTATAAATAACATGCACGCCTTTCTAGGACATCCAGAAAGGCGAATGTCATTCATCATGGGCCTCATGCCAACCACCACTCCACCAAAGTAATTCTTGTTAAAGCCTTAAAGGTTAACGATGTATCATCGCCCTAGAGAGTAGAGACATGATTGATGATAGTAATGTTGGTATTTTGCAATATACTTTAAACCTAAAGTATATGAGAGAAATCTAACAAGTAACAAGATCTCAAATAATACGATTTTCTCCGTATATTAACTTTTTTTAAAATGGAATAAATTATATAGCGTTTGGTACGAGAGATAGAGATTATGAGGATAAGAGAGTGGAATAAGGATAAGGAATTGATGGGTGGGATAGGGCGAAATAAGAATTTTCCTTGTTTAGTATGGATTGAGAATAGATTAGGATAAGTGGCAAATTAACGGAATAAAGCCATAAGAGGGTGTTTTGTCCTTATCTTTATCCCGTTTTCTAATCTTTATCCCTCTAAACAAACATAACATTTCTTCTTATCCCTTCCCATTATCCCTATCCCTCCCCTTTTATCCCTCTAAACAAATGTCCGGAACTTAAGTGTACGTGTTCATACTTTACACATCATAAATCATAATTTTCACAGGTTTTTCAGTCATGCCTCCATGGATCAAACTATTGGAAATGAGGGTGGGAGAACCTACGCCAAGCAATTGTTACCAAAATTATATTTGGTGTGAGCTCATACCAACATGATCAAGGATTATCCATACTCCCCCTATTTCAAATTAAATTTAACACATAATACTCTTCTGGTTTCGACACAAATTTGACACTCTCTATATTAGCAGATGGGTCATCTTTATCTTTCTTCTCATTTTAAAGCAAAGGTTCTCTTCTCTTTCAATCTCTCGTAATCCTTGATATATCTGCTCAAACTAAGTGTTGCATTTAATTGCATAGAGGACATAGCTATTCCAACTCCCATACTGGGGTTGATTAGTGCAAGTTATGGAAGATTAGTGCAAAAAGTGCAAGACTAAGAACCATATGTATGAATTTGGATGTTAGATTCAACTCGAGAGAAGGATGTAGATTTTATTTACTACTATTATTAGATTACATCTCTTTTTTTTTTGTGTTGGGGGACTTGGGGGTGTCGCCTGCTTCACTATATTAGTTGAAAGTTACATACAAACAATTTCTGATCTATACAAAGCTATGTAGCACTTTTGTCAACTATACAGCCAAACCATACACAAATTTACGATGTTAACACCCCCACCCCACCCCATTACATAGATTGGCTTAACGTGCCAAAGCGCGGCGCTATAACATTGTATTTAGGGAACATTCCAGCTCTGCATTATACCGAACCAATCTGCTGGTGCTTCCCCAATTATATGTGCCTTCAGAGGAAGTAATCAGTTGACATACTGAACAGCATATATATTCAGGCTATGTTGGGATACCTCAAAAGGAGCATCAAGAAGCCTTAACCTTCGATCCAAACCACGGAGCAATTAGGCTTCGTATGTCTCTGATCCGTAAACCATTACCCCAAAAGGAGGCAAGAACAAGGCCCATGATAGCCATTACAACTACAGAGCATGCAGATGGAACAGCTTGACTACTTCCAAGAAACTGGGTAGCAAGAAGCCCGGCTAGTGTCGAGCTTTGCATTCCAGTGCACAGTGAGATAGTCCTCGAAACTTCTTCTTCTTGCCTGTGAATTTTCCAGTATTTTTCGTTAGTGCAGGTTTAACGATTCAATGGCAACAAAACAACAGCACCAAAACTATAGCACCAAAACTACCAGGTTTGAAAATATTTCGAGTCACTAGATCAGGAAATACATCAACATGCAAATAATGAGAATGATGGCTATAAACTTACTAGTGAATAAATCAGAAAGTTGAAACTCAAAGTTCCCAACTGTATCCTCTGATAAATTTTTCCCTCAAAGTACCCAACCCCCAACCCCTACTTTTCCTACTCACCTCAAAACCACCCTTTTTCTCCCTTGGTTCCCACAAACTCCCCAAAATACCAGATATACATAACTGCTAGAAATTTGGAAGCCTTCAAAACAACAAACTCAAGTTAGGAACAAAGCAAACAACCCATTGATGAAATCAAGAAACCAAAAATTAACAATTATTTGCAGTCTCCAAACAAGAATCCTACATATAAGAAATCATATGCTTGTTGAGCTTGCTTCAACTTTCACATTAAAGTTGTCATTCTTTTCTTTTCTTTTTTGATGGAATTTTTTTGTCATACTTTAGTTAATGATGAAAATGATGAAATTGGAAAGAAGAAAAGCTTGAAAGCAATCCTTTGATGCATCCACTTGTCAGACCGATAAATGACTGAAGCACATTGTAGTGTCTCAAAACTTTTCAATTCATGTCAAGTACCCATGTTGGATAATCTGTTGTGGATATGAAAAACTTCAATTTGAGCCAAAAATCAACAAAACATCTCACAAAACAGCTCAACTTTGACTCTTAGATGCGTACAAGAGTTCAACAATAATAGCTACATTAAATGGACAATCAGTCAGCCTGGAACCTCTGCTACTTGTCTATTTACGATAGCCTGGAACCTCTGCTACTTGTCTATTTACGATCTTGACACACAAGCACAGATAGAGAAGTGTTACTAATGTTAAACTTATACTGGATGATACAATAACAACAGTGCAAACACACAAGTAAACGATATGGCCACCATATGCACCAGTCCCGCATTACTAACAAAGCAAACAGTTTGCAAGCAGAACATGATATTAAATCCTTGATTACCTCAGAGGCGGTAGTTTGGAGAGCCAATATCCTAATGTGAAAGCCGTTGCATGGAACACCAACACAGGGGCAATCAAACGAAGACCTTCAGCAGAAAAGAATCCTACCACGATTAATTGCAAGGGGGCTACCAATACACAATGAAGTGCACACCATAGCAACAATGGGCATCACTGGTTGAAGAAAATTGACAACTGTTTTGGCATACGTATTTAAGAACAGACCAAGACTGACAGGAACAAGAACCACCTAAGAAAAAGCATGAACCTAAAATCAAGTTAATTCAGCGACAAAAATAGCCCATCATAGCATCTTGACATGAAATCTTTTCCATAAAAAACTCAGTACCTGTAACTATAGACTTAGACATGGCAAGAGCATCAACAGGAACAACTGACCCAATAAGAAGGCGTGTTAAAAGGGGAGTAACAATTACGGATGCAATGGTTGAGGAGCTAGTCAATAAAATGCTTAATGCTACGTCCCCTTTGCCCAAGAAGCTAGCATAGCTAGATAGTTGAGCACCTGCCACGCAAGCTGTGAGGACAAACCCTGCGTAGAACATAGGTGATACCCCAAATGCTTGAGCAATCAATACTCCAAGAACTGGCTTCACCAAATATTGGGCTATAAACCCAAGAGAAAGGGGCAAAGGCCTGCAGATAGAAAACTCAAAAACTATAAGGCTTCAAATTATAAAAACTTGAGTACAAGGCCTATGGGTGAAGATGTAGAATACCTTTGAAACGCAAGAGCAAAATCATCTATGGAAAGTCTGATTCCAATAGACAGCATGATCCCACCGAGTGCAGGGGCATATAATTCTTTTGATACCCTACGTAAAATATTAGAACCCTTTAATGAGAATTTATAGCAATAATACTTTCACCAAAACAAGCCTTTATTCAATTATCCACACACAACCAAAGCATTATTTGCTCTACACTTAAGACTAAAGGTCTACTTTCTAATCAACAACTGCCTCAACTATTTCAGCTTTCCGTCTATCTTCAGGATCAGATTCACCTCTAGGCTCTACACTAATGATAAACTTTCTTCTGCCACTTTTCATCCTAAGCTCCTTCTCAAACTTTTTACCCCTCATTGGAATGGAATGAAATATTAATGCGGCCAACCATTAGACATCTCTTTAGAAACTCACAACAAAGCTGAGACAACTTGGATGAGCCCTGCGGTCTTTACATTACTACATACAACCAAACAAACCTAAAACTCACAAAAGTCTAACAATCTAGCATAGCAAATCAAAGTCCTTCGTTAAACAAACTGCTCTCAAAATGCTTTCATTTTTTTGCTTTCTGGGCAAGGGGTGAAGGGAAGCTGAGGGATTCACATGGGTAAATAACAGATGTGACCTCAAGAGCCTCGAGGTGTCTCATGAAGCATAACCCTTTGTGTCTTGTGCTTGACATCTTAGGCATGAGCATGCTTTACATGCAAGGAGCTAACTCGGTCTTGAGGTGGCCGAGTGGGGGACTAACTCAGTAGCAAGACTTAGATAAAGCGGACTTGCGATATCTTATTCTAAGGCATTGAAAGTAATCCCTAATAATAGTAAGGGGTCACCTCCACAACAATAAGAAAAGTCACCATGCATCATCATAAATTATTGAAAGCTAACCTCATAGAAAATTTTACCCTAATCAAGGCAAAGTATAATCAAGAGCTTATGTGCATTTGGTTTGGAGGACTACTTTTTCAAACAAATTGAATTTCTACAGAAAGGAGTATATGTTAACAGAAATTAGTTTCTAAACATCATTTTCCTTTGTTGGTTTCCTTATAAGAGAAATTAAGGAGGAACTGAAAAGAGAACTGGAGGGAGGCAGTGAAGGGGAGGAGGAGTGAAAACTAAGGTCAGTTGGTAATGTATCAGGAGGAAAATGTGACATTCCTTGCTTCAAAAGGGGAAGCCTTTCCATCCTTAAAAAAACTATTTTCAACTCAAGAAAACTATTTCCATCCTACACATTAGTAATCTAATTGCTTACACATCCTTAAACTTGAAGGTAAAATACCATTCCTTACTTCTTTCTGAGAGAAGTTAAATCTAATTGCTTACTTTTTCTTTAAATGGGACTCTGATTGCTTACTTGATCACACTATCATTCCATAAAAATAAATTAAAAAACTTAGATAACTAGTCAAAATATAGTAAGTAGTATAAAATAATCTTATGTCATCAGAGAAATTCCCTCTTAATACAAAGGAAAAATTGACAGAATAATCCAAACTATTACCTTTCGTTCAAAATAATCAATTACGTTGTTTGGGACAACCAAACTATTGGGAAGATTTTCTCAAAATAATCCAAAGTTTTAATTATCCTATATATAATAGACAAAAGGGTCATCAATAAGCCGCAAATAAAAATAAAAGCTGATATTTTTTAAGTGCATTCCAAAATAGGGCTGGATTAGTCCGAATAACCAAAAAGTCCGGATTATTTTGACGGACCTGGCCATAATGGGATTATTTCTGTCAATTTTTCCCAATACAAAAAGCAGTGACTTTTCAAATAAACTCTTACAAAAAGAACAAATGGGTACATAAAAATCTCTACTGATATCATCATAAACTAAAATAAACATGCATTCAAACTCTTCTTTAATTTTTCTAGACCAAAAGATTAGTGTTTTACTCAAACACAAGATATTCCTATAAGGCTAGAACTACAGGAGTAAGTAGTAGTAAGTACTATCACATTCTAGAACTAACTAGAAAGCACCCCACCAATCAAAAAGCATATCACAAACTAACTACCCAGATTAGATAGACATATCATAAATCCCACCTAACACAAATCAATGCTCATATAATTAGGCCATCACTATACCAGACGTGACGCGCGCACCTTCTAATTTGCGCCCTCATGTTAACTAACACGGACTACCACAACTAAAGTACTAAAGTGTATAAAAAATAACATGAAATAAAATAAGAATTGGAGTAAAAAAAATAAAAGTATACCAAGTAAAAGAGGAGGGTTGAGAGTGCAGCAACGCCGTGGCAACCACCACAAATGGAAGCATTGCCGATAAAATTTGAGAAGAACCACCCTTTTGATTCATCACCACTTGTCAGATTACTGGTATTATCACCAAATGATAGCAAAGAAACATTTCCTTCTCTTCTTTGCAACCCAACTCTGCCTCCAAACCCAATAAACGGCGTCGTTGAGCACATAAACATTGATAACCCACCATTAGAACCCGCAATTTTACTACCATTTGCCTTCTTTTTTTATGGTTAGACATAAATTAGAGTGATTTTGAGGAAAATTAGAGGTAAAAAGAAAGAAAATTGTTTCTGGGTTTTTGTTGCAGGAGAGAGAAATGGGTAAAGGGGGTCGATAATGATGAGCAGGAATTGCCATTCAATTTTGGAAAGAAAAATTGTGGGTTTTTTTTCCTGGGGTTTTTTATGAGAAGATTTTTGTGGGTTTTTAGAAGTAGTATGATTGAGATGGAGGAGAGGAAAGGGAAGATAAATGAAGAGGGAGGAGAGAGAAAATGTAGGATGATAGTTGACAAGTGTGATGGTTACTGGTTTTCTCTTATTGATTCAATGAACAATTTTTTTTGCCGTTGTTGAGTTGTTGTTTCGGGAGAAACCTGAGAAGTGTAAATTTTCTTGTATGTGTGTTCTTTGCCAAGTTGGATGTTGATGGAAGTTACTTTGGGGGCAAATCAAGAGTATCCACGATAGTATATATGAACCAGCGCGTACAGTTTGCTAGAGTGTAAAGTGGTGTGCGTGGCAACTGGCAAATGCATGCCCCCTCTATGTGCGTGTGTTGGGTACGTGTGGAACTAGAGTAGGAGTGAGCAGGACCTGGATATCCAAGCAAATGTTTCGGACCGGTTTTACATCCGATCAAAGGAT